>WOGP01004056.1:0-14446 GCA_015342065.1 Leptinotarsa undecemlineata | reverse complement strand
GTGGGCAAACCGCAGACACGTGTTTCTGGCTATTTAGCCTTCGTCAGTACGGTACAGCCAAGTGCAAAGGATAGACAACACTTGGTTGCAAGAAAGGGATCAACAAACAAACGGATTCACCATCAGAAACCAACTGCGATTTTTTGTCTTCGCTGGAAGACCTTATGATTACACTTTTCCACTTTCATATGAGTGCTTGCCAAAAAAAAATTCTTCTTATTGATAATACCATATTCACCCAAGATCCTATCCATCATGTTTGATATATCTTGGACCCGGATGTCACGCAGGTTGCTATAGCTGTACCTATTACTAAGTTGGGAGTTGGTCCTTGTAATCACAAGGTCTTCCAACGAAGACACAAAATCACAGTTGGCTCTTGATGGTGAATCCGTTTGTTTCTTGATCCCTTTCTTGCAGCCAAGTGTTGTCTATTCCTTGCACTTCGCTGTATCGTACTGACAAAGGCTAAATAGCCAGAAACACGTGTCTGCGGTTTACCCACTTTCATATGAGTACTTATTCAAAAAAAAATTCCTTCGATATTGACATATATCAATAATTGACCTGGAAATAGAAGACAATCATGCAACAGATTTAAATTTATCACAGTCGTCATCTATAGTTATTTGCAAGGTTAGGCAACCAGCGACGAAACTTGATGAGTTAACAGATTGTGTAGTGACAGTGTGTGTGACAGTATAGTGATAGTTTTTTTAAACTGACTTCAGAATCGAAGCCGAAACGTCGAAGTACTCAAACTATTGAGAGGGAAGATATTGAAATGAGATTTTCAGTATATGATACATTAAAATTACCAAAAATATATTAACAGATTAAAACGAAACTGAAAAAATAATAAAACTTCATCAAGAACATTTACCATTGATTCATGTCCTTCAAACTCAAATAACTGCTATTCAGCTTCAGCACGTTCTTACCCAGCTGCAATCACCCTAATTGTATTATCTCTGTCATTTTTTACGAATCAATCTCAAGACATAGTCATAATCAAGTTATCCACAGAACGGGCCAAACAAGCGTGCAAGTAAAACATCTATTCAAACCAAGAGTAATCAAATTCGAACGGCTCAATTTCCCCACTTAACATTTCGAATTCAATTTCAGCTTCAAGACCCTGCTCTCATCAAAACATAATCAGAGAGGGAAGCCATCATTTACTCTAATGATCCTAACATCGTTGAAAGTCGTTAACACTTCAAAATTACTAAAACGAATGTCGATTCACGAGTGATGGGGGTGCACTCCCACTGTTTAGTGATACGAAAAATTTTCTACAACGTCCCAGAATTGCTTCTGAGTCAACTGTTTCGTGATAGGGTTTTGCATGTATGTTCCGTATTACGAGGGAAATGAGAGAATTACGAGTCTGCTGAATTGTAAATATCATTTTTAAACAACCACAATTTTTTCTGTAGACTACATTCACTGTGGAGATGGAGGAAAGGAAATAACTCAAAAAATTTTCTGAATTCGAAAATGACAATTTGTTTTCAGGACAAATCCATTCGGAAAAACATTCTCAGGAAGTTCATTCCACATAAACGTCATTCTCAATCAAAAGAGTTCTCAATCAAACAGTGAAGTTCGAGGTGTACTGAGCTGAACGTGAAAACCATAATAAATAATATTTTTTAATTTTTCGTTAACCGACCCCACAAATATATTAACATTCATGATTTTTCCACACCCCTATATCAACAAAAAGTAGCAGCGGTATGGTCCAGAAAATAGTGATTGGAAAACTGGTTACGTTCAGTTCAGTTCAAAAATCTTGATAGGACGAAGAGAAAAATACGAAACATATTTGGGTCTAACCAGTATGAAAATTTTTTGTTTTTTTTTTTCAAAAAAAGGTGGAAATTTAGCACATTGAATTGATAGTAACTTGAACATGCATATTGAAGATGACAAAGGACAGTTTAATGTCATTGTGAATATGTGACAATGTGAATTGTCAATTGGTTTATGTCCAATGTTTTACATAGGTCATACAGAAAGAACATCAAAAGCACGCTCGAGAAAACATAGAAACAGTTTCCAGAATGGAGGAATGTATTCGATATATGTTCACTTTCTCATAGAATACAACAGTGAGTTTCAAACTCTTCATTTCCATGAGAAAGCTTCAAAACTCTACTTTCTGTATAGAAACTAACAAACTCAAAAATTTCCATTATCAAAAATGGAAAAATTAATGTGTAATAGTGAATAAATCATTGACTTATTTCTTCCTATTTTTACAAGCGAATCGTTGACTGAAAATTATTATCGAGCATGAAATTAATCATTGATTAGATCGTATATAATAGCTAATGTTTTCAGATGTTTTACTGTAGTATGAAATGTTATAATTCAAAAGTGATTTCATCAGTCTGGCTTTGAGGAAGTTATTGAATAACGAAAAACGTATCTTAGTTCTGTAAAAATCATATCGACTCTATAAGCATATACATTGAAACTTCTATTTCACTAATACCTTTTTCATTTTTTGGTACAGCTTTTTGACATTCTCTGAAAGTGATGTTGTCCGAATTTCTTGATTACACACTTATATCGTTCTCCTCCTTTTCATCGTTTTCTCACTCCACGTTTTCATTACGCAAATTTTGCTCCCACTCACACATTGTTAGAAGTATTTTCCCTCTCTATCTAGCACTTGCAAAGCCTCTGCAATATCTGCAATGGATTCCATCTATTTTTTTTCAAAATACCTTTCAGTTCACTTTTCCACTGTGCTGTGTCGATCTCAATGGTTAATATATTCCTAATGTATTTTCTTTTATTTCATTTTCTGCCTCTCCTATATACATATGGCATCTCTCTTCATTTTGTAGATCAATTGGGAAAAGCGTAGTTTCAATTTGTATAGTTTTGGTAGAGACTATTCGATAGGCTCATGATTTTATAAAAGCTGCATTTTCATTCCGTGCTTTTCCATAAACATTACCATTTCAATGCTATATACCATGAATAGGCTACAACAGAAGACTTCAGACTATTAATATACAGATCGTTTGAAATCAACCTACGTTTGACCTTATTTTGACTACAGATCTGACTAGAGCTCTTCTCTCTGCTTTCTCAAGAACGAATATTTTTTTGCAAAATATTGTATGATCTATGGTGTATTTTAGACCGTTTCTGCATTCGTTCTCTATAATTGCTTTGTTCATTATCCTTACCATAGTATTCAACAAATAGAATCATTTATTTCTAATTTTCTTCTCTCTAGAGGCAAATTCCTTATGGCGTATTGATAATACAATGATATAATTGCTAACCATTTCATTTCAAAGTATTATTTTCCTCGATTCCAATCACTGCTTTAAAGACTAATCAGAACTCAATATAGGTCAACATTCTTCTAGTCCATTCAGAAATTTTGTCATGAACTGGTAATATCTACATCATCATGATCAATATTTTCTAAATTCAATTTGGGCCACAACTACCTCCTCTTAGTAGTTTCTGATGGAATTTCATATAGATCTAGAAATCGCTGAAAATAGCTATCTTGGTATTTCCACAATTATTTTGATAATTGTTTTGAATTTATATTGTTTGGAGGCGAAAACTTTACAAAGTTGTTGCCAAAGTTTTTCTCAATTGCCTTTTCTTCAGATTTTCTATGGGTCTTTCAATAGGGACTTGTAATTTATCCAGTCTATTTTGCTAAATCACCGTGGATGAATATAGCATTCAACAACACGTGCAAATGATGGAATGATGAACTGAAATGATGAAATCATTAAAATAGGTGTTTTGTTCGGGCAACGTACCGCGCGTTCCGCCCATTTAAAGCTAATCATAATCGTACCAAGAGTACAATTCGTAAACAAAATTGTCCAATTTTGGACGATACCAATCCACATGAGATCCAAAACCTTTCAATGAATCACGAAAAAGCCACTGGTGTGGATTTTGGGCTATGATAATTCAGTTAGTAGCTGAAACTAAACTGTCGATAAAACAGGACAAATAAGTATTTGTAAATGTGTATAAATTGGTTGTTGAAAGTCATTCCTCGAATAAAAATCTACCCTTTTTTAAATTCTTATCAATTTTTCACAAATATCCATGGTCCTTTTGGTAGTATAAATTTAACGCTTTTTCAGTCAACAAATGTTTTGCTTTCCTCGTAATGTTTTATTGAATTCTCGAATGCAGATCGTCAGGAATAACATTATTTTTTACGCAGATCTGTAAAGTCAAAAATCATTTCTTTCGGTAACAAATGAACGCTGTTTCTAACGGTGTGAAAGTTTAATTGAGCATGAACATATCTAGCCCTGAACATTTTGTCATTATTGTGAAAGCGTTTGCGCTGAGAAGAAACGTTGATGAAAGGGTGGTAGTTCCATTTTTCTTTTATTGTCCGGAATGGAAACGTTGCGACGCAAAGCTTTCAGTTTCTGAAGCAAAACGTGTTTATTATAGTGCAGTTTCCTTTGATATAGAAGAAAGTATAATTAGAACTTGGAAAAGGTCGATAGAATTTGTTCTTCCAGGCTAGTGGCTTGAAGAATTTTCACTTGACTGAAAATTTGTGATTATATTTCTCATTCAGATTTGGAAATATTTGAAGTACATCTTTTGAAAATATGTTCAGAACCTATATTCGAAAGTGAAACACTGGCAGTCGAAAACATAAATGTCATAGGAGACACACCTGGAGATTTATTGATTGTTCACGAAATCGTTTCAGATGATCTCAAAAGCTATGGATTGCGATGGTTGTTAATCTGCCACTTCAAATTTCATGTCGACTTTACGACAAAATATTTTGTTTATCAAACACTATTCAAAAATTGTAATTATGTGATATTTCCTCAGTGTTATAAGTTTTTTTTTACGAATACGAAAATTTTTAATTTATTGTGAAATTTAACAGTTATCAATGAGAATTTTAGCACAAAATTTAGGGGTTTGATCAAATTTTTATGAAATTTGGATGAAGTCTAATATCCAACCTTGCATTTACAACGAATAGTTGTTGTGACCCTTGTTCATCTAAGATATACGTAGTTCAAGTTTTCTTTCGATCACATATACAAGGATAAGCACAAAAGAAATATGACAATTTTCTCATTTATGGAATCCCATTTATGGAATCAAGGAAAATTTTAAAAATGCGAAATCAAGTTTCTACATTCGCTTTCTGTACTTTCTGTACAGCTCCCCCTACAAGCAAGCATTTTATCTTCACGACTACAATTTTTATCGCCCCTATCACAGTGAAACATGTTCGCAGGGATATTTGTATACGCGACATCAAACTGACTTATGTGAGTCTATGGCCTCTCTTTCATATCTCATTTCAAAAAGTGGGGGAGGAAAAGAAATTGCATATGCATTCTCAAACCCACTTCTGCAAAGGCATACGACATTACAGAAAGTCACTCAAAGTCAAATAAAAATCGCACTCCAGAAGCCTCTTCGTCCATGCAGCTGACGGTTGTTCAATGTCGAATCCTCAAATCTTCGAAACAGCTGTACGAATCAATGAAGGTTGTTCTAGTCGTGGCCGGTGAGAAGCCCCCACCCTCAAGATGTGCAGTCGCTGTGTAGAAATTAGTATGTTAGATTATTCGAGCCGTAAACATGAAATTGCCAACAATGGTTTCTATTTTTTTCCTAATGTATTATTTTTCATACACCGACCCATACTTTATGCAGATACGATTTCTTTCACCGGCTATGACTCAGTGCGGTAACTGTACAATGTAGTTGAAGGCCGTTATCAAGTTAAAAGTGGTGGGGGAGGTTCCAAAATCGGCTTAAATCAACTACCAGTTAAGGAAGTTATGACTTTCTGGGTCTAGACATTTTGTATCCAAGAATTTTGGTTTTGTGACAGATCGTATTGAGGGCCTGCATTAATATTTGAGGAGTAAACATTGTCTATCGATGCCATAGATGTCGTCTTCTTCGTGAGAGATTTTCATGTTACTGAACAAATTATTTTGTGATTTTCTTTCGACAGTATTGTGACATAATATGTATAAATCTGATTCTTAACTATTGATCAATTTTTTTTACAGACTATCATTTCTGCTAATTTCACATCACTATCACAAATAAAATATGCGATGGATATGAAGAAAATCCCCGACATCTTCAGAATAATATGCTCCTCATTCATCCATTCATTCATTTGCCACATACTTCAATAATTGCTTCTCTTGTGAGCTCGGCCGTATTTCTTAGAATACGGAAATATTTCTCATTTTCTAATGTGAAATCCTGAATATAAAGGTTTGAATCACTGTTACCTTTGATACCCTAGAGAGCATGTAACCTCAATCTCAAATAATCCCCCACCTGACACCAAGTTACATTCACGCACGCAGGACAAATTTCGAGTCAATGGCTTACGCTTTCTCTTCGGTGATGTCGCTCGTTCAGGAATTCACGCCACAGAGTGAAAGACACACTTGAATTTGAATTCATAGTTTATTCGAGGGAGTATTCACATTGCCATAAATAAGACGCACGAACAACCGTCTCACGAATCCCTCACCTGACAGCATACATATTTTTGTTTGTCAGAAAAACTGCGATACTTTCAGCTCTGGTGTAAATAACAGCTTCATACGTGCCCGGAATCCAAACGAAGAGAAAATTCGCCTCACATGTGCAGCGTTTTGTAGCAGGACTCTCGGTCCACCATTGGGATATCAAGCACCGTCATTAGTTGGGCTGCTCCCCTAATTACTTTCTTGAATAAATACTTGAGTTACCTCGAGCAAACGAAGAAAAACCCTAATACGATACTGAACTCCATAATTAATCTTGTTTGGGGGAATTTTCTGCTGGGAAATTGATTAGCACGGTCTGGGAGTCATGTTAAAGCTCTGTAATGACTTCTGTTCTTTTTCGAAGTTTTTGAACCAGTTTGTGCAGGGAATATCTGATGAAAGAGGGCCCAAATAGAGACTTTTTGTCCAGTTTGCAGGGCCGATTCAATGATATTCCTATTGTCTATCTATAATATGATATTTTCCAGTCCACACAATTCTGTTCATGACACGTGAAATTTTATGACAACTATTTGGCGATGTTTACGAAATACAAAACTGACAAGTCAAGTTATTGATTATTGATTAATTACGTGACAACCGTCGATAGTTGGATGCTATAAATACATACCAAAATTGATAATTTTCTGCGAAATTCAGTAATAATAATAGTGATAATGGTTGAGTGGGCTGAAGTCGGATATTGAGTGGTTAATCATAGTCTACCAGATTGGTGTCTTCAACACCTCCGTCTACCGCAGTCGCCTGATCCAATGGAGGTGCCTGACAATAGGTGTAGGGTCTGCCGCGGGGCGCCTGAGACCCTGATACACTGAGAGTGCTTCATTACTATCTGCAGTATTCTCAAAGTATTGGCGAGACACCGGTGTTATCCTACGCTCCAGAGAATATAGAATGCGTTGTGGGCAGTGGCGGATCCAGCCTTGGTTGCAGAAATTTTGGGGCCTACATTCTTGGCCATTACCAAACCACAATCGATAACCAGTTTCCTGCATGAAATGAACAGAATATATTACGCCAAGTACATTAGTTGGTTTCATTTGAAACCCTTATTTTGTTCAAGAAACATCCTAATTTTAATTTATAGTGGAAAATTCATCACAAGTGTGCCAAGCTCAATGAAATCCTTGATACATTCGTGGTTGTGAGGAACAAGAAGTGCCAAATTCCTTAAAACTATTCATTCTCCAACCTCAGGCTCATATAAGCTGACGAGCCTAGTGTACTTCTTCTCGAGGATCAGAATAAGACCATATTTGTCGAGGAGTTTTCAGAAGAATATCGTCCAAAAAGTGGGGGAGAACGAGGTAACTATCATGATTATTTTTTCGAACCACATAAATTTTGTCCATACCACTCTGTTGAGAAAGTTGATTTGATCATCAGAGTCTTTAGTGGAATGGTAGCCACTGTGAACTTCTCAAAATCATGCCGGCAGTAGTGTTGACAAATTGCGGATAAATACAAAAGTGTGATCACTGCATCTGCTAAGGGCAACATAACTTTGTACCCAATGGTTGATAATGCAGGCGCACCCTTCCGAATAATTCGAGGCTCCAAACGTATGGTCCAACCAGTCCCATCATGAGAAGAGAATTATAATAATATTAACAATAATAACTTGTTTCACGTTGTGAGGAATGGGTAATAGTTGATAATGTTTCGGGGCTACAGGTACATGACCCAACCATCGCAATATCAAGGAAAAATTATGATAATAACAATGATCACGTGTCTCAAAGTGTGGGAAATGGTCATTGGTTGATGATGCTGAGGTGAATATATATTGGGCTTTGTGGAGATTGTCGATCTGCGTAACGTTCGGGACAATGACAGTGGTAATTACTATCCATTATTAACCCTCAAACTCATACAAGCTGATGATCTTATTGTAGGTTTTTTGACCATCAGAGCAAGACGATATTCGTCGTGGAGTTTTAAGCTTCCGGTAAGACGAATATATTCCAAAAAAAAAATGGAAGAATTATCGAGATTTCTTTTTCGAACTCCCTTTTAGTGGCCTCAACTCAGGCCACTATGTAAATATGGTTGTCCTGATGGAGAACTTGGGGAAATAATGTCGTCCCTACTCTCGAATCTCAATATAATGACGGCTTGCCGCACTATGGCATATTCGTCAGGGTGAGGGAAGTGTTTACTGCAGAATGTATAGGCCCGGCTCAATCTTTGGAAACAAATTAATAAGCGTCATAGAATATTGATATATTTTGGTGAACCCATTAATAATATCATTTGTTTTTTCGAAAAATAAATATTCAGTTGTGACTTACAGAACACATGATGATTTGAGCAAATCCTTTGGAAACGATAGAGAGAAAACTTCAATGTCGGGTAGATCAGGAGTATATAAGTTGACTGGTGGTTCTTGCCCAAAACTTTATATTGGTGAAACGAAGAGCACCTTTTCCAAAAAAATAAAGAACATAGGAATAATTTAGTGAATGGTATGAACAATTACACATTTGCAATCCATTATTTGGCAGAGTTCAATCAAGACATATTACATTTGGAAGAGGAAGGTTTGAAACTCAATTTTTCGGTATACTTGGAAATTGATGGATCTGTTCAATCTGTTATATCATGTGGAAGTTGGCGATTTGATGAGTTTATGGAATTCTTTTGATGATTTTCAAATTTTTAATTGGTTTTTGAGTGAACCCTGGTAAAATTATTGGTCATTCAGTAGGTAGTATGGACCAAGTCCATCGCATAATTCCTGATACAGAGTTATATATTCTAAACGCAATATTTGTTAAAGATTTTTCAGCAATTTCCTCATTTGCTATGGGGAAAACAGCATTCTCTCTCGTGACTTTTTGACCATATAAGGTGTGCTCTAGCTTGTTAGGGTTCATCGTATTTTTCAAGTAAACGTAGGTATTATTGTACATTACTTTCAATGGTTTTTTTGAATCATCAATAAAGGTTCTCAAATTGTCTCCAGCACTCTTCCTCATCTAATTATACCATAACTATTTAATGATTCCACTGATTTCTCCACCACGACATTTTCTGCATCCAAAAAGAAAAACGAAGTAGACGTGTCACCTGGTCCCTACAATTTTTTTAGTTTTTCTACTCAACCCATTCTGTACACATTCTGCTACAGCACTTAGGCCACATGTGACCCATTTTACATCCTTCCAAGGAGTTGTCCTCCTAGGTCATCGTCCATCCTGTCCTTTCCAGGAAGGTGGACAGGTCCCTGGGAGATATTTCCTTTATATCGGCAGGTGTAGGTGTAGGCCCAGATTCGCCGAACACATACTCTACTAGCTCCATATTGTGGAGGTGTTCCCTTAGTTGACAGTGGCTAGTCAGAAATCTCAATGTTGAGCGTGATTTTTCCTAGTAATCGCCAGATATTTCTTCGGCGCCAGCTTGCGTGGTTTGATTCCATCCCATCTCTTTAGGGATTGAGCATGGGTGTAACATTTGGCTAGTTCCACAATTGTCGAAGTTATCAGACTGTAGGTGCCAGTAGGTCCTATAATTCTTAGTCCAGCCGCTTCCTTGGCTGAAGATTCGATAATACGATTACCTTCACTCCTGTCGTATCCTTCAATCAACCTCAGGATGATGTTATTATCTACCGAGGCTTTGGCTAAATCTTGGTGGCACTCTAGTACTAGCCGTGAGATAACACGTTGTCTGATCAAGGCTATCAGGGCTTGTCTACTACCAGTGCATTTCAAACTGATTATTACGTTTTTGACAGCAGTATACACGGGTGTACTGAATTATTAGCGGCCACGTCCATAACAAATAAAAAAAATGATGAAATATTTAGCATTCACTCTGATAAATATGATCTAATGAATACATTCAATGGTCCAAAAGCCAAAATCAGTAAATTTTCTCTGTAAAATCGAAATACAAACTATATTTTCAGTGAATTTATTAACAACCACTGGTTTCACTGTCATTCAGTATCTCATAAAAATTCAAAATGAGTGATAAAGATCAAGAAATTTGTGTTAGCCCACCTGATATTACCGAGCAAGCAAACATTTCGATGAATAATTTGCTGGCAGCAAAATCAAGAGAAATTTTCGAATATAATTTCAAAAATTTCATGAGTTGGAAAGAAAAGAAAAATATAATAACTCCGTTTATTACTTGAATTTATGCTTGAAGAAGCTGTTGAGTAACGAAACACGTGTCGTGGTTTGTGTAAAACCCCTTATTAGTGAATATCATACAATAAATTGTATTGATTAGTTCTTTTTCATACCTCCGTTTTTCGAAAACTTTCTTCTCTTTCATTTCGGAGATTCAGCAAAAACAAAAAATGAACCCGAATAAAATTAATTGTAGAACATATTTTCATCAGTTTTCAAATCATTCAATTGAGTTTTGACTGACTGAATAAATGAGTTTATTATCCAAAGCATTAATCTGAAACGAATATATTGTGCCGTAACTTTGTAAGATCCGTTGTAGAAAAAGTATAGTACGCTCCTCGAGGAAAAGGCCAATTACGTCCACTCGCGAATTATGGCACTCGGCTGACGTCTCGTGCTCACAAATCTATGCTTAGTTGGTGATTGGGTTCTTTTCCTACTCGGTACGTAATATCCTATCAAATTCCACTTCGGGTAATTCCTAGTAGGGAAGTAACTCCAATTCATCAACCAATGAATCACTGGACTGCAAAAGATTTGGAATATTTCTCACTGTTTCTTGGAGTATTCAACCTATCAGAGTCTGAGAAATAAACTAATAGTCTCGTCAATTTAGACCAAAAAATAAGAGTAAAGCTGCCTTAATTCCCAACAAGCTGAAAATCAATAAGATTGTTTGAAATATGATCAAAAATTAAATTTGAATGTCCCCTATCTTTTTTATGATAATACGTGATGTTTTACAGAAAATCGCAAAAACTAATTTTTTTGACTTTTGACCTTGAATAAAATTTTTTCCATACAGGGAAAAGATGGAAAACTCAATTTTATTTTTAATCATATTTTAAACAATCTTACTGTTTTTCAGCTTGGTGGGAATTTAGGTAGCTTCGAATGTCTAAATTGACCGGACTATAAGGTAGATCAATAGAAAATGTGCTGAATGTGCTGAAGTACTCTTCTTGGCGTATCAAGTTAAACTCGACCACGCCACTGAAGATGACTGCCGCAGTTACAGTCGAAACGTTTGGAGATTGTAACCAAAGACCAAGTCGAAAACCTTCCGAAACGTTTACACCAGCCGTGAAACTGTACATTCCTATGAACCAATAGCAAACTTTTAATCATTTTTTTAAAACATTTGACCCACCGATCCACTTTTAAGCCGAGTTATCCTTCGTTGGTCAAATCCCTAAGGACATGAAGCGAGTCCTTAACCCACATTCAACAAAACCAAGTGCACAGTAGATCATGCTATGAATCACTCTCCTGCCGGCTGCTATAACAGGGTGTTCTTGCGGGCTCCACGAACTTTCCTGTTCAAACCCATATGCGACCGTACAGTGTATGTTTTCCAGACGTGATCGCTCGGAATTGGGTTAATGGTTAAAGGTCGAAAAAAATTGTAAAATATGTATCACGTGTGGGTCTTTCATACTTTGGAAGGTGAACGCCACTTTATTGTTCGCCTCCTTATCGTAGCGGAAGACTATAGTCTATCTGAAACGTTTAATCGACTTTTTGAATGTATATGAAACTTTACTCACAACATATATGAAAAATTTCAATTATTTTATGAAAAATATATACGAGGTATATAAATATTTTTATATGAATATATATGTGTGTTGCATGAACACAACAAATACCGGGTGACACTACAATCATTGTACGAAGCATCATTCAGTTGTTTCTGTGGTAATACTGATCCAGGGATCCATATTGTCTCCAAATTCTTTTTATTGTATATCAGCGACTCATTGGAAGAAACCAAGAATCCAATATATTGTTTTGCTAACGAAAGCACATATTCACCGGCAGCAGGAGATTGTATATCTTATCAATCAATTTTCCTTGTGACACTTACATGTATAGGAATAGTCAGTTTTTGTTGGATACAAATGTTGAATACAATGAAATGTTTATTAAAATACAAGTATATACTTCATCATAGGGAGCGAAGCGAGTTACGTGTTTTGTGTGTCTCCTCTATTTTATATTATCTTACATTATCGAGTCCTAAAGATATGGCTCCAACGAGAAGCAACTCAAAAAGCAATGATGCTGAGGAAGTTAAAACGAATGCTGGTGAAGACATGAAAACATTCTTCGAAAAATTATTGAAGAAACATACTAAAAACTTGGAGCAGCAAATCTGGGTTGAACGAGAAAATAAAAATCCTCAGAGAATCTAATATCGATATGATTGAACTTCTTTCTGACTATGAAAGTAATCAAAAAGAGAAAATTCACGTAGCAAACGATTCGATCTTAGATAATAACGATTTAAATCCATCTTCGTAGACAGTTATCAGTAAAGAAACGGAACAAAACCTAAGGTTCAACATTCCAACAATCCTAAAAACAATAACAATATGCGACGAGGCAATGGCAGAAACTTATCAGTGATAGTGGGAACCACAGCGGCAGCAGATTTCACTGGTGCAGCTAGGAGACTATGGCTGTACGTAGGAAAATGTTTGCCGCATTCGAGAGAAGAAGGGATAAAAACATATATAGAAAATAAATCACCAGGACACTCATTCAACGTCGAAAAATTAACTTCTCATGGCAGACTCAACTCTTATAGAGTAGAAGCTGACGTTGAACTTCAGGACTTACTATATACTTCTTCCTATTGGCCGGAAGGAGTACTTGTTAAATAGTTTATATTTCGCAGGAAACATTCTGAAATTTACAATCAACGCGCCTTCTAAGCAAGTAGGTACTGTAGTTTTTGACAATTTGAAAATCATTCATTTGAATGGTCAATGCATTATAAATAAAACTAGTTAGCTTGAACTAGTTCTATCTGAAGAAAAACCAGATATATTATGTATTTCTGAATCGTGGTGTAATAATTTCAATGTGAATACTGTTCAATTTGACGAATACATCACAACGACATTTACGATAATTTTATAAATAAAATTCAATATCTAATCGATTTAACATGTTCAATGGTTGTGAAAAAATTCAAAGGAAAAAATATTGCAAAAGGATGGTTGAATAATGATATCATTTGTATGAGTGAGGACTTGAAAAATATTTTTTGGTTGATGCGAAATTCTGGTGATGCCCATTATAGCGAAGTCTATAAAAAATATAAAAAAATATATGATAGATCACTTAACTATACAAAAATTGCATACTATCAAAACAAATTAGGTCTGGGTCACCATCAAAAGCAGAAACAAATTTGGAATACAAATGGAGGGACAAAACAGGAAAAAAAAAATACATCAAGTTATAAAATATTTGAATGAAAAATTTAAATGTATTGTTGAATATGAAATAATCATTGCTAATGACTTCGGCAGTTTCTATGCAAGTAATGCTAAAATAGCTGTCAACAACCACTTTAGTTCAGAAAAAATTAATAATTATACCACAATGTACAGAAGTGAAACATTTTATTTCTCCCCTGTATTGTGACGTCATGGATGCGATTAGCTCATTGAAAAATACCAATTCTGTCGAAATATATTGCATCTCAACGAAGGTCATTGAAAACATTGCTTAATATATCGCCAACCATTAGCACACATTATAAATTGCTCCATACAATCCGGGGTTTTCCCCGATTTTCGGAAAATTGGAGTAGTAAGCCCTATTTTCAAAAAAGGCGACCCCCCTCCAGTATGTGTAATTTTCGATCCACAACAATTCCCACCATTATTGGGAAGGTATTTGAAAGATGTGTTTATAATAAAATGTACTCATTTTTATCCAAATTCC
>WOGP01004055.1:0-14447 GCA_015342065.1 Leptinotarsa undecemlineata | reverse complement strand
GACCGCTCGGAGAGCGGGGGTGGATGGAGTGGGGTAGTAGGTTTTCCTCGCTAAAGAGCTGGGGGGGGAGCTTCTACTTCAGGGCACTCAACCCGGGAGGGGGCATGGGGGTATTTGTTTTCAAAGTGATTCTGGTATGAACTCCAACCACTGAAATATTGTGTACTCCACTGAGGTCACATGCGCCCCTGTATCTCTCTAAGGGTTATCCAGTTATATTGATAGTATTACTCACCAGGGTACCATCAGAGTATGCTAGTTCAACTTTCACATTGGGTGACGTTGGTCTGCAAGGTATAACGGCTGTGGTGTACTGTTGAATATATACTTGTTGAACAACTTCCGGACTAGTAACAGAGAGATGAAGCTCATCTGCAAAACACCAAGAAAAAAGTCATTATATCAAAAATCATCATCTCAGAGTATGGTGCAATCATTTTCTATGTCTTACTCGCATTCATATGCTCTCAAAAATAACGATTTCAAAGCAATAAATTATCGTCACTCTATGAACAATAATTGAAATATTGTTTTTTTTCTAAACGGACGTTTTATTATATAATCAGATACTAATCATACTATAAAATTCATGTTGTTCAAATCAGATTGATCAGATAAACATTCATCAGAGCTTTCAAAGATGCTGAGTCAGTTCTCTTCACTTAATTATCCATTAAAAAAACACCGAAATAATCTTATCACAAATTTAAAAATATATGGACTGCATTTTCGGAATGGTAGTGGAATGAGAAGGAGGGCAGCATTACCGCCAGCAAGAAAAATATCAGTGGTTACAATTCTCAAGCCTCCAACTCACGATTACTTTCCTTTGTGAGGCATATTCCGGGAAATATTCGACCCAACAGCTAACGCCAACGGCTGGACAAAGGAGAAAAAATTCACTCCATGATTTGACACTCTGCGAAGTTGAACACTGGTAGTCTAACATAACATTCCAGAAAGTAACTAAAATTATGGACACTAATACTCAAAGCAAATGTACCAGAACCAATCAACAGAATAGACAATATATAATCGTAGATCACTCTGTGGTAGTAAGAGGTGAAAGTTACAGAGAAAATTGAGAGACATCTACTTGAAATTGAAGAATATACACAATTTGGTCAACGCATCAAATTTCTGGTCGTTCACAAGAAATATTTGCTTTCTACTATGGTCATATCAGTACAAGCAGACGAGTTACCCTTGATGTGGGTAGCCTTTGAACGCAGTGATCAGACTTCTGACGTCAATTTTCAACATAACATTGTTTCATTTTTGAACGAATATGGATGATTCTACCAACATACGAGAATGTTTGAATGTGGTATTTATATTCGAAAACAGCGAGTTACAAATACAGATGACATCTGTTGAGAATGCGGAAGAATGGTTACAAGCGACAGTGAGTGGGATTACATTTTTTTACTGAAGCTTGTGAGTTGTTTACACTGTTGAATTCTCTCAAGTCTCTAGAGAATGTTCCACCAATTTTTTTCATGACCGCCGTTTCACAAATCTTTTCGTGTATAACTTTGTGCAGGTCGATTATTGTATGTTTGTCATATTCTCCCAGAAATGATTTGAGTCGCTCACACATTTCCTACCTGTTATCATCTAGAGCATCATATCCATATAAAACATAACGATCTGTATCTATACTTTCAAACGTGAAGTTAGTATCGATCTTGTGCACCTTCTTTGGTATCATATGTTTCATGAACATGTTAAATCCGTTTCTGCTTATATTTATGAAAAAAAATCAAATCATCCAATGCTGAGCGATGCCAGCAAATTCATCAGGATTCAAAAGAGTCTCCCATGCTATTGTGGTATTTTCACCACACATTTTATTCTCGAACAAGCAAGTGTTGCAAACTTACTCCAGATCATAGTTGAAAAAACATCTGTTCAGTCATTATCAGTCGGACATGTCTTTGCACCTGAGAATTTGATAGTACGTAATCTGGGTCCTACTGGTTAATACTACTATTGCCGAATTCCTTTGTCAGGATCTGCCGCTTATGATATTACCATATCATTATATTCTCCTAAGCTGTCTCTGTTGACATATCTGACCGGTACCTGTAGTGTTCCCATTGCTGTGGTAGTGCTATGTCCCTAATATGCTATTTGATAAAGTTTTATAGTATTTTCATTTCAAATAAAATGAATTATTCATCTGAGAGTCTTCACCAAATCATATCTGGTTTATACAGGTTTCGAACTAAAAGTGGTTTTAATGTATCCATGTTTTGTACCTAACTTTCGAAGATTACATACAGTATCAATTTGAGGTAGTCCGTTCTGCAGCATTGCTAGATGAATAACGTCTGGTCCTGGAGATCAATATGATTGCAACGATTTCATATGCCATTTACTTTTCTGTAAATATATCCCTTCCTGTGCCATCTATATGCAGGTGTTTATACATATGCAGGTGTTTGTGCCTGGCTATTCATCTACAACTGCGGTTCATTCTATCGAATTGAAGTGTTCTAACTGTTGATTCTACACTTTATCTATTAAATTAAGTGTTGGCACCCAGTTCCCTGACAAAAGAATTTGTAGCTCGGGGCATACCGATAGGTTGAAAATAACGAAATAACCACGTTATTGCTGTCGAATAGTTCCAAGTGTCAAAATTATATTTGGAAAGCGATATAAATTCAGAAAACAAAAGAAAATTTTATTCGAAAGAATTAGGAAGTCATCCACAGATGTAATGTTGTCACTTGCATTGAAGTGTACACGTATCAAACGAATTGATACAATAAATAAGAATATCAAATTTATCTGCGACCAACAAAACTTACACTTTCATGAAAACTTTTGTTTTCAATGGTACGGCCACATAGTCATCAGGAGATATGATTTTATTATTATACGAGTGAAATATTTGAATCAATTTTCGGTAATGTCAATTATTTAATAGAATTAATGGATATGGCATGACTCTAGACTGGATGCGTAGGCATTTATATATCATAGGCAACGATATGCTAGAAACGATAATAATCTTCATTTACAAGCCCTGAACCAGCTATGGAGGTACCAAAGTTTGTGGTAAGGAGGAGGAACACCCATGGAAAACATATGAAAAGGAGCACTCAAAACACAGAACAGCATCAATGGAGCAGGATCGAGACCAGGGATTGGACCCGATTAATTACACCACTAGCCACTGGGCACATTGCATTGAGGATAAACTTAACAGAAAAAATGTTTGAATAGATACTTCAGCGGTAGGAGTTGCAAAAAAAACAATTCTGCACGTTTCATGTCGATGTGAAGCAATGGATCAGAAAAGTCAAGTATTTCATATAAAACCCAAATTATATTCAGAACAATACAACAAACATCCAATGGAGGAACTGTACAAAATAGAAGGGGAACAGTGTTTCTGAAAAAATGGCAAGGTTTTGTCAGTGAATGTAAACTTAGAGATAATAAGACAAACACATTAACAGCAATATAGGGATTTATGTTGCCCCATGGCGAATTCTGTATCTGGTATTGAACATTTCCATATCCATCTTGGTGTTGCAGTTATTTCATTCATATAGAGAGCTGAATTGTAAACCATAAGTGTGTATACGGCTATTCAGCAAACTATGTTGGGAATAACAATTTCAACCATAATCATTGAAAATATAATAACTCACCTTCTACATAAAGATAAATATTTGCTTTCTTATTTTGATTCTCTTTATAGTGACAGTAATAAAATCCGACAAATTTGTACGTCATATTTGTGATATATAATCGAAGACCAAACTTCTGAAGTGCATCTGTTGGAGTTTCTTCTTTCGTTTTGAATGTAGTCCATGATTTGTGAGATCCGTGCTAAAAAGAAAGTATAATTAACTAAAAATATTCAAATGTTTTGTTGAAAATTGAAAAGTTTTTGAAACGAACTAACCGGATGAAAATATTTTGAATTATTGAAAAATCGGCAAAGTATGTATGTATTGAAAACTGATGATCTAGTTATTGACGTCGTTGAGTGATGAGTTGATACAAAAAAATGTAAAAACTTAACTTCATTCTAGAAAAAATTTGGTATTCAATCGAGACAGTTTAATTAAAAATAGTAGTACCCTGATGCGGAAGACAACAAAAACTTAGAGCTCTGTTCCAGATTGGGAGAAAATTTATGTGGCTTATTTCATTCAACGAGTGTCCATATGACATATCAGGTGAATTCTCATGTGAGGAAGGATTTTTCTAAAAGTTCAAGATAGTGCAAATGAACAACCAAACTTCACAAAATACGAAACAGGCACTGGATCTTGAGCGGTGGAGGTAATTGAAAGTGTAGAACAAAATTATGTAGGCGATTTAACTTCCACACGATCCAGCCAAGAGAAAATGATGGAGATATTGGACTCGAAAAAATGCTCCAATGTAAAAGCTGATTAACGGAAAAACAGATTTTAAACAGATTAAACAGAAAAACAAGTTTCTGTATAAGACAAAAAGCGAGAGTTGCCAGATTATTGGTCTGTATTTGTCCTGCAGTAGGTGTGGACAGTTGATCGTAAATTTTTTTGAAAGACACAAATTTTTAGCCTTCGAATCCACAAACAAAAATATGAATGGATGTTACAGCAACTTCTTGAAAAAAATAAAATTATTATTATTATTATTATATTATTATATGATTTCCAAAGAAAATAATAACATAATATAATCAAATTAACATAAAGGAGCATTTCCTGATGCAAAGTTTACAATAAGAAAATACTATTATTGGTTTCCAGAATAGAAAACAAAATGAATTTTTTATATAGAGTACAGCACCGTCAGCGTCGGTTGGCCGTATTTTGGGTGATAGGATTCATTTTTCTCTCAATCTCTTGTCAACAAGGAGATTGCGAGTAACGTCTGAATTGATAGCAAATTGCCAAAAACGACTCTCCTCGATAGAAAGACTCAACAGATTGTCTCCGGTCTGGATTCCTAGCCAAACTGGCCTGAAAGGTAATGAGGTTGCTAAGGAGGGTACTGCAAGCAGCTTCATCGAACCAGAACCTGTTATATCGCTTAAGGCTTTGCGAAACAAAGATTGAACACTAGATGGCAAGAAGATTCATGGACTTCTAGCAGAATATTCCAGGATTGGCTCACTCTAAGGCATTTATTCATCCGTCGAAGCTTGATACCAAACAGTTTTTGGATCACAGTAAGGATGAACTACGATGTCTAATAGGCTTTCTTACAGGTCACTGTCATTTGAATCATCATATGCAGAGACTTGGACTGTAGGAAGACAGTGTGTGTCGCCTCTTTTTAGATAACAATGAAACAGCAGAACACATACTTTGTGCCTGCCATGCTGGGGACCGAATCAGGTTTCTAGAGTTCGACAGAGACGTACTCTTACCATCTGACTTTAAATACCACTCACCATAAAAACTAATCGGTTTCGTTAAGAAGCCGGGTTTATTTGGTCGATTGTGAATAGATGTGACCCACAATAAACCCATGCGGGTTGCGGTAGAGGGTCAAATAGTCCCACTCACTTTGTACTTAACCTAACCCAACATTGGATTCATATTGGCAAATATAGGTATTTTGATATTCCTTACTGAATGAAAATAGTGGCGTTCTTCCAACACTCCCGGTAATGCCAACAGTTGGTACCAACTTCCTTAGTTGAAATGTAACACTCTGTATATTTTCACATAATGTGAGATCATTTGAAATAACCTATTCCAAAATGAACTTTCCTCGAAATATTCATTTGTTTGCTCAAAAAAATTAGGTATTCGGCTTTCGGGTGATTCCCCATAAGTTTGATAGAATACATAAATAATTTATCACTGATCCATCAAAATATATCATTTCACCGTTTTGTAGAAGTAACATTACCAAAATGTTATACAATATCTGAAAAATAAGTTGACAATAATTCGGAAATTCCGAGATAATTTCTACTTATTTTCATGACACATTTTCTATATCAAAAGTCAACCGATTACGAGATACTTCAGTTTTTCTTAAAAAATAAATCATGCTCATATCTACCATAAAACTACGACTATGAAATTATCATTTTGAACAGCTATATAGAGGAAGTTTATGAGAGGTATTAATTTACTGTCATGTTTTCTCTGAAGACAGAGTTTCAGATGAAAAAATAATGAATTGAAAAATGTTAACTCTTAATATTTCATAAAAGAAAGGAAATCAAAAAGATTCACATAGTCTTTTCAAACGAAATATAAAAACCGTTTCAAAATATGTTCCTAAACATTTTTGTTAACTTTTGGGCATTTGATAACTCTCTTCATCAAATTGTTATTTACAGCACGACTGATTTCATCGGCATCTAGTATATTGGATGAAACTTTCTATTTATCGTTTATGAGTAATTTATCGTTTAATACAATAGGAATGTTATGGAAAGAAATGAAGGTAGTTGTCGATTTATTGATGTTGTCATTTGTATAAGTATATTTTATGAATCCTTCAGCAAAATGTCTTATTTAGTTTATGAGAACTATTTTTTGTTTAATTTGATCATGATATATATTAAACATAATCGAATTAACGACCGGGTATGCAGGTTATTTTCCGAAACGTATCCAGAAAAACCCAAACCGAATCAAAATACGGTAGAAACGCTGTTGTAATCAAACAAGAGCCTCATATGGGTGATGAAGATCTGGAAATAGATGTTCTGGGATATTTTGCTGCTTATCTGAAAGAGTATATGAAAGATTGTGAGTAAAATCTACCAGTTAAACCAGGAACGGCTCACTTGTTTTTGAAAAAAGCATTAATGGACACGGTTCAAATATCATCCGATACGTCATTTGAAAGTCATGAATTTGCTGATAAAAAGTCATTTTTGAACTGATGAAAATCCACATCTTACCCGTGACTGATATTTCCAAGTAAGTTGGAGTTTTAACATTTATTGTGATATAAAGCAGACTTATTTGTACACCCATGATGAAATTTGGATTAGTCAAGGATACCGTAACATACCACAAACTATCGTGAGAGTTGCAGTGAATACTTTATCGAGCGAAGATACGGAAAATATGTTTTACCATCAGGGTAAAGCACTGCTTCCTAACTGCTACAGTGACGACGAAATGAATCTGAAGCTGTCAATAAATATCAGCTTCCAGAATCAATTTATCAATTAACCAAATTTATCTTTCGTAGTAACCATTAGTAGATGCTCAGTGAAAGGAATGTAATTTTCCTTCGTTTGGCCGATGACACTCAACTTTTAATCAGAGCATAACTCTTTTATAAACAAGTTGCTGTCATAGATACTCAAATCATGCAAAATCATCGGTAACCTTTGATTCACAATTGAATCCAGAATGTAAAGCTCCATATTTTTTTCTTCCCGTCATGCGACAATGATCTCTCAGTCTGACACCACCTAATTTGAAGGGCTTCTCATGAATACCGCAATTATCAGATTCAAATATTATCGATTCCAATATTCACAATAGATAGTGTTAATTTCAGAATCCGGGACAGTAGGCGTATCACTTGGCCAACACGTTTTCCCGATCCGAGTTTTATGGACTATCATGTATGAGGACACATTGAAAATATTGCTTTTATAGATCCTGTAACAAGTGAGACGAATAGGGCTAGAAAAGTTTTACAAGAATTCAACGCCGATGAAATCAATCGTGCTGTGAATAATAACATTTGATGAAGAAAGGTATCAAGCTTCTGAAAGTTTACGGAAATATTTTCGAACATATTTTGAAATGGTTTTCATAATTTGTGCGAAAAGACAATGCAATATCTTTCAACTTTTGCTCTTTCATAAACTATTTGGAATAACCATTTTTCAGTTCATTATACATTCATCTGAAATCCTGTAAAAAAACATGACGCCAAATTAAATGCTCTAATAGAGTCTTAATTTATGTTTGCAATGAATATTTCATATTTTTCCGAAAAATGCTGAAATATCTCGTGATAGGTTCTATTATTTCACATAATGAAGTTATGCTTTTCAAAAAATTTTGTCGGAATTGGATGAGAGTAGAGAGTTGAGAAGAAGTATCTGGCACTATGTTGAATCACAACGTAGAGACTGATCTAGAATCTTGTCGAAATAAAAGTGTACCTGAAATTAGTCCCATTAAAAAATCATCGAACAGAAGATTGATCTTTGTCAATCCTACATTGATAATTGAAGTAGTGATTACATTTCTTAGAAAAAATCAGTGAAATTTCACACATGGTGATACAGTTGTAGAAAAAACTCGACGTTTTCTATGACGTCATCTTAGAGAGTTACATCACTTTTCAGTTATTTGTATTTATTTTACGTCATTGCATGAATTCAAAATATTTTATAGTTATCTTCGAGTGTACCATTATGTAGTGGTTACTACTCCATAGTTAGAGATTGAAAAAATTTTAAAATTTCTATTAACAGATAAGAAGAATTTCTACCAAAACAAGTTCAGCCCCTTTCAAACTGAGATGAAAAGAAAATTAAACTGAGGTTTAATCGAGTTACAACTTTTCGAAAGTTCCTCTGTTTCTAGAAATACGTATCGAAACAAAAACTTTATCAAAACAGAATTGATTCTCTCCTTCACCAGGGATTTTGGGAAATTGGCTCATGTGTGGTTCTACATACCTCAATATGTGGCGTAGTCCATTGAAGTGGTTTTTCACCTTGACAAAATACAGAGTAATTTCTGTTCGCTTTTACGATATCTTCAGTCTTATTTAGGACAATTTGGGGTTTCTGCAAACTTGATACTGAAATAAAAAATTATATTATTTAGTTATGTTCAGAAAATAATATCTTTGTATAATCTTTTATAAAATGTTTTAAGTGAAGTACTTCCAGTCATAGGTTACAGGAAGATCATTAGTTATGATTTTTCTCAAACAGGGAGACTGGCAAAAATGGTTTCGAAACCAAATAGATTTATTTTAAGTTAATAATCAAAAAAATTGTTCATTCGAATCGTTGCGAAGCGCTGAAACAATAAAGATATGTTTTGAATTGACATTCGAATAGTATTCAAAAATGTGTATGAAAAATTTATCAAAATACAAGTGATGGAGAGGTTTCTCAGATGTTACCTTTCGACAAAACTGTTCAGAGTACAAATTATGAAAGAATAAGAATGCGTGGCTCAAAAGATATACAGACATAAATATAATTGATTCATATTATTACACAGAAGTATTTATATGTACGTCTCATAAAGTAGATACACAAAAAGTAAAAATGTATAAATGTGAAATTTCTCAGTTTATAATTTCATAATTTTCATCAACATAATTTGTCAAACAATAGAATATAAATACCTAAATAAGTATGTATGAATATTTTATTGGTAATTTTATCAATGTTGAACTCAACGATAAAAAGGCTCACGCCTTTGACCATTGAACTGACTTCCTCATATGTTAACATTTTCGAAACTCGTCTTCACTTCAGAATAATAATGCTATATTGGAAAATATAGAAATTGAATAACAGATGAATTTCCCAATAACTATATATTTACCGTCAGATTATGAGTGCAGATATAATTGTTTTCGACTTTTCCATCTTAAAACCATCACATTTACGCATTGAATGGAAATATTATATGAGAAACTGTCTGACAAATACGTTGTATTCATTTGATTCTATTATTTTCAATATTGACGATATTTATCACAATTCTGATGAAATGAATAAGATGATATGCCATTAGCACATATTCCACAATCCACAATGTTGAGTATTTTTTCTACAACATCTTATCAGAAAAATAGTGAAACAGCATAACATCAACAATGCTCATTCCGATCATAGTACTTAAAAAGGGGATCGACTAACTTACGTCAGTCTTCAGAAGGATCTTCCACTCTTACCAAAAAAAACTCCTTTTTGTTCAAAGACCGCCTAGCCTGAACATTTTTTCAAATAATCATATACCAGTTGATTTCCCACCATTGCTATCAAAATTCATAGAGAAATACGTTAATTATTTAGTCTTGAAATAATTCTGTTTCATATCCAAGGAGTGTGTGTTCTAAAAATATAATTTATAAAAGTATCTAATTAGGTAATGGAAAATATCCACGCGCACTGATCAAACTACGTTGATTAGGTTGTATACTTTCTTTACATATTCATAATGAAAATGTGTTTGGTAATATTCTGAATGGACTATATTTATATAATTGATATATTTACTATCCTTATATGAATACTATTAAATAACGTCTGAAAAAATAAACTCAAAATGTACCGAACTTATTTTTCAAAAATAGACAGGATGATTCAAGGGAAAGGTTTACGTGTTTGATTAATTGTCGTTTGATCAAAATATGATGATGTCATCCATGAGAAATCGGCTGGGTTACCACCTTCATTGTGGGAGTTGAAACGAGGTAATGTGAGATTATGTGAGATTTTACGAATAAAAATGATAAAAAATCGGCAGATATTGCTTTAGGTACCCTCACCAATGAGTTAGTCTTATCTGTTGAAACGTAAAACGGCTTCGAAGAGTTCACAATGTTTCACACTATTTCACATCATTTTGAACTTCTCTGGAATGTTCCATAACGACATGGTGTGTCTTATTGTTCCTGAACGTTCTAGACTATATCCGAAAATTCTGCCACATTTCAGAATGTTCCAGTACGATCTGGAATGTCGCGGAATGATCTCGTATACTCTCAAATGTTCTGGACTCCTCTTGAAAATTCTGCATGGCGAAACTTCAAGCCCTTATGTGCCCATCGGGTGAAAACAAACATATTTTTCTGGATTACCACTCCATATGTTCCTGGATGTACTAAAGTGTTATAAAATGCTTTCAAATACTATCGAACGTTCTGAATAATTCTGGAACTTTGTAGGGGATGGAACTTCCAGGATTGGCCTTCAAGTTAAAACATAACCTTTATAGAAGATCTGATGAAACATTTTGATGAAAAAAATTTAGGCATGTATTGACACCTATGCTAGCAAAATACCTGATTATATTCTAATATAAAAATATTAATCTCAGTTATAGAAAAAAAATTCTTAAAGGGAAGTGGCCTAGTCGTCATGTGATTTTTTGTATTCGCATCTGAAAATAGGTGGAACTGGAACGTCTGTCGTAAAATAAATCCCGAACGAATATTCTTTCCAACCAACAACCAAGAGAAACTGGTCGGTGAAACGCGCGTGCTTATTTTGGATGGCTTGTTATCTGCCTTAGCACAAAATATCGGAACCACACAGAAGCGAAGGAAAGCCACAGTGCTAGAACGCAGCCGTCATTCAATATGAATGATACACTGTAATCAACCCTAGTTATAAATGTTTACGTATTTATCCAGGCAGTGAAATTTAGTTGTCTTGAATACTTTACTTTATTTCTAACAATATTACTGAAATGCATCGAAATGTGTTACTGTTTGTGTTTATCGTGGATGTTTTTCCAGATATAACCAAGAAGTTTAGTTTTTGTTCTTTTCTGAAGGACCCAGTGAGGTGGCTTTGGTTCTGTACCACAGATTCTCTTCATAGTCAGTGACACTGAATGGTTCTATGAAAAAGGCATCGTTCTTGGCATTTTCATCTGTGTATCTGAAGTAAGATTTTATATTTGGTTTTTATTGTCATTTTGAGCCTGATGTTTTCAAAAAATTTCATACTTGAGCATTCATTCTTTCAGATCTGAGTTATGGGCAAAAGCATGTAATAGAGGCGACTTGTATGTGAAAAATGTGGACACTTGGCATAAATGTTATAGAATTTATGAAAAACATTCTGATGAAAAAATATGTCCAAAAGAGACACATGATGAACTCCGTTTACTCAAGCTGTTCCATTAAGTAGAGTATCAGTTCTTTTTGATAATTACAAAATTACAATTTCAGTAAATTACAGTTTTATTCATTTAAAATTATCAGATATTGCCATTGAAAGAAAATAACAAACTTCCACTGAGTGCTCTTCTGCCATACAAGGTACAATTACATTCCAAATATCTTATTAGGTTAAGTAACTAAAAATGTTAATTGAAGGTCCAAGTGGTACTCAGGTCTCGGAAACTGCCTATAGGAATTCCTTGGATGATTTGGTGTGTCAGACCAAAATCTATTCGGTACTGCTGTCTCCCTAAATTCCAACAAAAACACCAGCTAGTTTGAGCTTTGGATCTCATTGAAAAGGAGTTGAGGGGGAAACTCAAGGCTTTGAGAAAGCCAAAAGAGGGATCACCTCTGTAGAAACGGAAGTTATGCCTGGAGGACTTTAACTATCTCTGTGATAAATCAGACAGCTAGTAGGCAACAGTATAAATCCAACACCAATACAATTCGAGAAGGCATTCAGAAAACTTTTTTGTCAAATTTATTTACATTCAAATCATATGAATTTTGTAGATGATGACGATAAACTGTTAATGACAGACAAGGAAGCGGCTGGACTGAGAATTTTAGTACCAAGTGGCACCTACGATTGATGCCTTTGACAACTGCGGTACTAGCATGAAATCAAAGGATGGAATCTTGCCAGGATCACCCTGGGAGACCCTGGGAAGCTAGCGCCGAAGGAATATCTGATGATGACCAGGAAAAATCTATGCTCAACAGTAAGGTTTCTGACTGGCCACTGTCAACTAAGGAAACACCTCCATATTATGGGGCTAGTGGATACACCTCTATGCAGGATGCGTGAACAGGAAGATGAAACTGTGAGACATATCCTATGCGAATGTCCGGAGTTATTGTCAATAAGAGAGTGTGTGTTCAGCGAGTCTTGACCTACACCAGATGATATAAAGGACAGGTCTTCAGGACAGGTCTTCCAGAGACCTGTCCACATTCCTGGACAGGACAGGATGGAGGATGATCTAAGAGGACACAATATGTCACATATGGTCTAAGTGATGTGGGCCTACACTCACCCTCCCTACTCTACAGACACCGATTAAGAAACTGTTCATGAATTTGAAAGCAACAGATGTAATTGTTCCTGAGAAAGATAATGATTTTTCTACACATATTATAAAGCATGTGATTGCGATTAAGGTATATATGGTGGGTTGAGGATTCCGAGTGAGTCCTTTTTTGATTATATTAAAAGATTAGAGACATGTTTTTTCTTCATGTTTAATAAAATTAATTATATTCAGGAAATTTCTCATCCATTCTCCAACGCTTTGAAAAGTATACAATTTTTTCACCCTCATTCTGAATTGTTTTATTCATACGTATTGGAACTGTTCATTAGATAAAGAATATTTCACCGTTTGAAATAAGCAAATAGAAATAGCATAACTGATAAGAGAAAATATAAAAAATTGTCCATTCTATCACATCCATAAATATATTTTCAGTTGAATCTTCATTTTTACAAGTCTCAATAGTACGTCTGTGATCATCTGTTATTATTGTTGTTCAGGTTATATTTATGCTGTTTCGTTCATAGGTGTACTCCTACATTATTATTGTAACAAGTATTAGTGAATAAATAAAAAATTATCGCATTGAAAATTTTAGATGTTAATTTTATGGAATTTAAGAGATATTGTGAAATAAATTATGTCTACATACTGAGTTTTATTTGATAACCGTGAGGTTTTGGCTCAATAATAAAGTGAAAATCGGAAAATCCTCAGTCATCACTCATAATATACTCACAAAACTCTGAAAGCAGATGAATATTCTAAATAAATAACAACACTTAGGTTTAAAGAAATGCAATACTCATTTCATATTCAACTGGTCAACTTGTCCACATGAATGAATTTTGAATATGTATATGAGTGAAATAATGACAATTTTGAAAATTTTCTGACAAGAGGTAATTTATTTTCATCAAAACTTGTGAATTCACAAAACTTGTTATAAACTTTTTCTTATCAGTTTACAACCATCATATTACCCAAAGATCCTACTTTTATTTAGCACCTAAGTTATATAACACAATTCCAGAAAATATAAAAACCATCACTACCACAAACATTTTCAAAAATCACTTGAAAAAATACATATTACAATATGGCAGATCAATCTCGTCTTGTTTTGAAAACTGATATGTGTATATATATGGGGATATATGTGTGGAGTGGTATAGGTGTATGATGGTATATATGTGAGTATGTGTATGTGTAGTGGTATGTATGCGTGTACGTGTGCATATGCGTATGAATGTATATGAGTATATATATGTATATCTTTATGATGTAATAAAGCATTTTATGTCATTATTAGTAATATCCCTATTTTATTATCTCTATTTTTTGTATTTCATTAACTCATAGAAATAATCCACTTTGTACAAATATTCTTAGTCCTAGTTAAATATGTTTTTATGCAGTTTTTTATGTTTCGATGCTGAAACAAGTGCTTTAACACTTATCGGCCCAGACAGCTTTATTCTACTATGTTCCAGATGTACTACTATATTTGAATGAATAAAGCTATATTATTATTATTATTAT
>WOGP01004054.1:0-14448 GCA_015342065.1 Leptinotarsa undecemlineata | reverse complement strand
TATATAGAGAGAGAGAGAGAGACAGAGAGAGAGACAGAGAGAGAGAGAGAGAGAGAGAGACAGAGAGAGAGAGAGACAGAGAGAGATAAAGAGAAGATAGTCTTTGCTGACCAGTTGGGAATGGTGCGTCACTATGAGAGAGCAAAAATTGGTGTCTTTCTCTTAAGGGCAGCTGACCGAGTAGCTGATAGACTCGGTTTAGTTTTCGATACTGAACGAAGTGACTACAACTCTGTCACCGAGTAGGAACCCGTTTTGCAATGTAGGAGCCGAAGAGATCACCTCACTTCTGCGGAAACACAAGGATAAGCCAATGCATGGGCTCTTCTTCAATAACATTGGAGAACTTGACTTATCAAAGCTTTGACTTTCGCTTTCTTCAGGTCGAATGAGCTGAAGTCGGAAACTGACTTGCCAGGATGGTGTCTTCAACATCTTAGTTTACCGCAGTCGCGTGATGGATATAGGGGTTCCTGACACAAGCTGCAGGGCCTGTCGCGAGGCACCAGCATATGAGATCTCGACCTATATCCATGAACGTAACCCGGCGTAAGAGTGTTATATTACCATCTAAGGCACTCTTACGGTATTGATGAGACACCGGTGTTGCTCTACGTTCCAGAGGATGTTAAATCTGTTGTGGGGAACGAAAAGTGCCAAATTTATTGGAACTATTCGTTTCCCACCCTCAGGCTCATACAAGCGAATAAGCCTGATGTAGTCCTTATTATTATTTTTATTATGTATCAAAATCATCAAACGCACCAATTGACAGAAATAAACTGGTCTGAAAAAAGTGTATAATCGTGTTATATTTTCAGCTGTTAGAGAGCGAGATAGAAAAAGAAGAAATGGGTGACGTCCCAAGATGGCATCCAGAAAGCAAATTATTCTACAAGAGGGAAGCCCCTACACCAAAAGCAGACACTCAATAAAACTAAAACCCATGACGACTAAAGCTGAGGAAAATGGTCACGAATTTTCGGGAATTGTACATAAAAAAGTTATATAAAATTTTAAATATTTTTACTAAGTGTGAAAAAATGTAAAATATTAAGATTTTGGCAAACTGGAGAAATTGTAGAACGTAATATTATCGAAAAATAATGTACAGAGTGAATCTTATACATAATATGCATCAATCGAGTATTTCTACACGATAATGGAAATAATATTATAGGTATTGGGATAAAATATGAAAAACAAACTTATATGTGTCTTACTTCGATATCAGTCACTCTGTATATTATTCATAAAGACGGAATGTTCAATACCTTAGTGGAAGCCAGAGAAATAGGAATATGCTACATAAAATAATTTCAATATTTCTATGGTTAGTTTCTATGTATTTAAAATAATTAAGATATTTGGAGTACTCCAATTCGACCTATTACATGATTAATGAAATGATTAATTTTGGTTAACAATATAAAGGAGAGAAGTAAAGGGTTCCTTCGTAATATCTTTTTGGCAAAAAGGAGTTCGTTGATATTTTTCAAATATGAATATTATAGATGAGAAGGGTTACTTTAAATTTTGACTCAACTTTTGAAGTGTGTGTACCTATTTATTCAAAAAAAATCAGAAACAATGGAAATAACTTTGAATTTTCATGTTTTCTTTCATTGAAGTTTTGAATTTGACATCAAGGATGTCTATTCAAGAAATAGTACGAATAGTGAATACAAACATTAGAAAAAGGAATGCCATTCAACATTTACTATTGAGTTCAAAAGTAAACAGTAACATTGATAAAAATATTGTGGATATTATAGTAGTGAAACAAAACATGAAGTGTTGGTTGGTTGATAATGTCAGAAACAGATAGTAACTATTTCCAAACGAAACCTATCCAAATAATTTTGACAGTGTTGACTGACAATAAAAACGTAGGAACAGAAAACTATCTGTATAACTCATGTTACATATTTTTATGTCCATCATTCACATTACTGAAATGCAGGCTGAAAACGAATTACTAATGTAGGATTTGGAGGAAACTAAATATTGACTATAACTGTCAATAGTGTTGATATTGAAAACCCATTATGAAATCGGAATCTGACAATAGTTTCATTGAATTGAAGTCTATTTTCTGAAGGAAAAACTTCGGAACATAGTGAATGAATAACGGGATTCCCTATATTCATATGCGATTATCTGAAATATCGAGAATACATTTCTAGAATTGGTCATTGTAGATATTAAGTCATATTCGATGTTATAGAGTACCTCCCGTCCTTTGAAAAAATTCAGTTTGCCAAAATTAATGTAGGTCAATTTATTAGTTATTATTTATTAAAAGCAATACTTTGAAAAACGAATTTTAACAATAATAAATGTGATTCACTATGAATGTGTCTTATGATTAACAAGATAAAAGTTGAGAATAAAAACTTCCAGATCGAAAAAGAACTGTAGTTTTATTAACAGAATGGAACTAACCTATACCTGATCGAACAAAAAATCTATATCGAAGCTAACTGACACAGCTTACTGTGAGATTTTTACTATTTTCCTAGTAAATATCTCACACTAAACTATATTGTAGTGAGTAGTGGTTTTATTTCTAGCAAATATTTAAACCCTATAGCCTTGCAAAAATGTTTATCTTACGGATCAACCGGACGATTTGGAAAACTAGGTTTTCCACTAGTTGTCTTTCAGTGTCGAAGCTTAGATTTGCAACTAATCACCTTGGGGAGCCTCTTCTATCTTTGGTATTCGATCATTGAGTTTTTTGTCGTCTTTGTGGCGTCTTCGGAAGGGGAGATGTCATCGACCTTACTATCTCAGTCTTGTCCTCTAATGACAGTTGAGTACAGCAAGGCAATTGTGTTTCAGCCTAGCACCACTGATGAGTTGTGTTTGGGCTCTGTTTTTCCACTAGTTGACAGCTGCAGTAAAAAACAGGACGAATCATTTATATTCGACTATTGACTTCTCTGTCGATCCAATAGATGGCGTCTTCGTATGGGGAGATGTCATCGACCTTACAAACTATATGCATCTGGAATTTGTATATTATGGTAACATATTAGAAAGACACGATCATGAATTCAAGCATCAAATGATTTTTAACAGTCCCACCATTAGAATACCAACAAATAAGAAGCGATTCCATGATAGTGCATCTGATTAGCTAGCCTTGAACTTTCGGACTCATAGGAGAGTGGTAAATGGTTAGAGCCAAATTTGATGATAATTGATTTCCTTAATTTTATTGTAGTGGTATGAGCCCCAAAGTATTTTTGAATTTCAAGAGAGTAACATTGAGCACTATCCAATTTGCTAGTATTTTCTGATATTTTCTCTTCATATTAGTTTGGATTTACAAAATATTATATGTGATGATCCTATCGTCGTTTCAGATTTGAATAAGACAATTTTATACATTTTTCAAATTCAATTCCAGCCCATAAATAATTATAACTATGATTAAAGTTTTGTTCACCTCCCTGGCACTGTAATCGTCTTCATTGATAAACTATTCACAGAATTTTAAAGTTTCTCAATCGGAAATAAATGGATAAAAGTAATTTGAATATGGAAAAAGAAGTTCCCAATTTGTGTTTTTGTTTCCAAATATTTTTCGAAATTTATACTTCATAGAACTTTTTCATAAATCATGTTAAGATTAGTAGCAACATACTTCGGATATATTTTTTCATTTCACTCATTTTCATGGTATTTGAAAACTTTGCATTTTACTTTCCCCTCAAATATTTTGTGAGTTTTTGCAAAAAACTTGTATATAATTCTAAATTATAAACAAGATTGTTCATGATGTCTACAGGCCTTTCAAGGATGAATAAATTGAATTATTATGATTTTTATAAGTATATTTTGATGTATTCATAGGTAAATTGAAAATGAAATATCTTCAGTGAAGAAGATATTAGTTTTTTGAGAAAACATATTTCTGGTTTTCTTGGACTATCACTGAACAAAAAAAGTGGAAGACTTTTAAAGGAAAGAGGAAAGGAAATAACTTAAATAAAAACTCTTCAGGAAGATATACAGAGCATACAAAGAAGCTTCTTTCAGATACTAACTAAAAGAAAATCATTTTCGAAACCACTTCTTTCACATATACATTGAATTACACGAAAAGAAAGTCTTTTCGAAACAACTAAAACTACTTGCATATGAACACTGGATTACACGAAAATCACTTCTTCCCATTTTGTTTGTACTACAAACATTCGTTATTCAATAAAAACATATATCATTCATAGAAACGTAACGCATTTCAATACATGAAAAAATTTTGATAGAAAAATTAATTTACATGTAACACTATCAAAAAGGAGTGCGACGTTGTTTTTCGATAAGACACTTGTCTCATCACCTCATTAGCACCGTTTTGGTTGATATTACAAGATAAAATAGTCATACTTAATTTCTTTCTAAACAGTATGACATTATGTCACCGGACAATACATATACATAAACATTAAAACTGTTAATTTTTAGAACGACTGTGTAATTGAAAAATACCATTTTGGCTTTCTACTTTTCCATCATTGAACAATAACTGAGGAAAACTTCCAAAGAAAAGAAAAATAACTACAATACACATTTTTCATACAGATATATAGAGCATACAGAAAAGTTTTTTTCAGATACAAACCGGAAGAAAAAACCTTTTCGAAACATCTAACTTCACTTGAATATTGAATCACACATGGAAGTTTCCCATATGTTTTGTTTAGTGATAGAGAAGCAGAAAGCCAAAATGTTTTATATTGTTCTGAAAATTTCAGATGATTCTAAGTATTGAACACAACATGGAGAAATTGTTGAAAAAATCAACAACAGATTTTACATATTAGGAGACATTTCGTCTAAAACACAACTTTTCTTATTCGAACATCTAGAGAATAATCATCTTCAATGTGAATAATGAAATAGATAATAGCTGAAAACTCACAACTTACAATGGTGAGAAAAACGACTCCACATAGACTCACAACAAAGGAAACAGGAAGATCGTAATAAAGTTTTACAAGACTCGTTTTGATTCCCTGTTCCGGATGCCAGACCTCATACTTCGTCAAAAGTAGGCAGAGTATCTATTGAGGCGCCTCAAATATTTATATATTTGATAAGTACTCCGGCTAAATGGACTTCTGTAGACACTTGACAGAGTAATAAGGGTGGTCCTACCCCTCTTGTCTTAGAGGGTTGATTGTTTAGAAGATTATACCTGTCCCATCTCAAGTGTTATGGCTTTAATCTCCTCTGGCACTCGAAATGATTGAATTATTGTACCATTTTATTATTTATTAAGATAGTATGTCTATGTGTCTGGACACTGAAGAAGGGATAAAATAGTCGTCGAACTGTAATTTGTAGTTATTTCTAAATGAATTTCCAAAGTGATAACTTGATCCGTTTTTAAGTTAGTTTTCAAGTGAGATAGTTTTATGTTAAGTGGCATCATGTATGTGTCAAATGTGAGTATTATTTATAATTGTTTCAGTTTATTTCGGAAATATTCTGTAAACTGATATTAATTGAAACTAGTACTTATGAAAAGTATCATTTTTCAATATATTACACTTTTTTATTTAGTGAATAATCAAAATACTTGTTCATAAGTATGAAGAAAGTCATTTACATATTTGAATATTTATTAGAATTTGAGGGGTTATCGAGATGAAGTAGTAGAAAGCCAAAAACTTTCTTTCCCAAAAATTTATGAGAAATATTGTTATTTGATATAGGGAAGTGGAAATCAAATATATTTAGAAAGATTTCCATTATATTTTTAAATGTCATATATTTTATTGTGATATGAAAAAGGCATTTGAAATCTCAAAAAATAGATTTATTCCTGTTGTAATATTCGCAAGGAATCCATACTCTTGCACGGTGAATCGTTCAAAAAAGAACAAGGTTTGATAGATTTTTCAAGATATAAATATTAGTAAATAGTTGCGGAAAGCGTTAATTATTAATTGAAAAATTTACATTTAGCTTTTTTGTCTTTGCCGTCATAATTTTCATTTTCAACTGTAGCGTTCAAAATTTCACTTCTGCAGAATCAAATCTCAGTAGAAAATATTGTATTTGAATTTGATAATACATTTTTATTGAAGAAAGTGTAGGTGATAATCGAGTTTGAAATAGTAGAACTTTTCTTGTGGTGATATGCCATTTTAAGTTTTTGATAAAGTACTTATATTCATTGCTCATTTTCCCAAAATGTTGAAATTGCTGACGAATGCTTCGTTAAAAAAAATATCAAATAGTAATTGGAACTGGTTTGCATATAAAATTATCTTATTAAGTATACATTATGGTGAGCAATACTTATATTCCATATAAATATTAAATTTGAGTAAGTTGAGAAAAGAGATGAAAATGATAGGAATATTGAAATGAACATGGACAAAAATAATTGAAACATGATGATTCAGCTACAGTTGTACTTGACTTTTTTCCGCGCGGTTTCAAATCCCCTGTGATAGGTGGATTGAAAGTATTATAACTCGAAGTATTTACTGAGGTTAGGTTTCCTAACAGAACTGAAACCATTCAGAAAAATACATGAGGTTATTTTCAAAATTGAATATATATTGTAAATAACTTCACATCCTGATGATAATTTTGCCTTTGAAATATAAACAAATATATTATTTTGGTTTTCAAGCACCTTTCATACTTATGCATTTGTAAAGATTTTTGGCTTTCCTGCCATGCGAAATTTGTTTAATAGTAAACAGAAATAAACAACATACTTTCAAGTGAAGCTGTTACTGTTTGGTAGCAAATTTATCCTCTTTTCTTTTCTAACAGTTCCAGGTCTTGTATTTATTCAGTTTGTATACAACATTCAAAAACGTTTTGGGTAATAAAAGGTTTTGATTTGGTATTTCTCTATCTTTATACAAAAATTAGTCTCTCATGAATATATACCCCCTTTCAACTTATTTAAAGAAATATTTTGAATTTTTAAGCAGAAAGGAATAGTTTGTTTTTGATCTTCAACCAAATGTGCTCATTTCAGGAATAAAAATTCAAATATATGTTTTCATAAAAGTCACCATCATAACGTATAAATATGCTTCTGTGTCTGAACAATATTTTTATTATTTTTTTCAGATCAAAGCAATTTCATTTCTCATCTTCATCTTAGCCCATTTTAAAGATGGTTGGTCAAGACAGCATCCTGAAAATAGTAAACACGTCTTCAAAAGAGATATTTTTGCTTCTAATCCGATGTTCAACAGAGTCTTTCATAGTACAAACCCGGAACAGAGTCTAACGACAAACTTCCTTGAAAGAAACTCTTTTGCGTTCAACTTTCCCAGAAATGGTAACTACATTACTCGAATTTCTATAGACGACAATTCTGAAGATTACACTGACCAGAGCAAAATCGAAACATCTCAAGAAATAATGTTTCAAAGTCCAGATCAATCCACAGATGAAGATAATTCAAAAGTAGTAAACTCTTATCAAGAGGAAGATCTGAAAACCACCCCCAAACCTATCACTGTGGGAGTTAAGGAAAATGAAAGTAAAGAACATTCACATACGACGGCAATGGTGGACATCTTAATAAAGAGATATGGTATGTTACATTTTATTTCAATTATTAATGATAATGATGATAATAATCGGCTTTATTCATTACAATAAATACAAATATCTTATTTGTATTTATATTAATTGAAGAAAACCTAATGATGAATGAGCGAAGTGTCAGCTAAAGCTGTTTTTCAACTCATTCCTGAATTAAAGATACTAACTTAAAAATAAAAACCTGAGTGAACAAAATTGCCTATTTTCATAATATATGATAAACTAATAATTATAACTGTTAAGTGAATAAACTAATTTTCGTTTGATCTGAACGAGGTATTTTAGATTTATTGTTAAAACCATCATCAAAGTACTGATGAAGTTATGTTTATTCGTTAAAATAGCCATGATTTATTATTATCATTATTATTGCAGAGTGAATCGTTTTAAAGATGACAGACTTGGTATATTTTCATTAAAAAATTCACTATTCTGCGACAAAATATTAGTCCATATTGAATAATGAGATTCATGAAAATGTTATTTTTGGAGTTTCCGAAAACTTGAAATATTGCAAGTGAAAACGTAAAAAAATAAGAGAAGAATATTCTAATTCTTAGAAAAATGAACTATTTCTTAAGAAATGACTTTTAGAAGGTGTTTTTTATGAATCTCAATGTCATCGCAAAGTTGACGTTTGTCTTCATATTTTTTATTTTGAATACGGGAGACCAAATTGTATCCAATTTCAAAATAATGCTGTAGTAGGCATCTTATGTATTTAAAAATGTCTTAAAATTACCTCTAGGAATATGAATTATAACAGTTATTTGGTTTTCGATTCATAATTTATAATGAATTTCTTTTTACTTGACAAGATACCGAAACAAACTGATAGTTCATTTGAATTTTCACAATGTTTAAATTTGAATTTGCAAAGTATCTAAAACTGAATTTGAGACAATATTTTTTCAAATATACGTTGCATATAAATATTCAAAAATGAGGAATTTAATGAAATGAAAAACTTGAAAGAAAATAATCTAATATAAAACCATATCTAATGATACTTTGAAGTAATAGGTAGCCAACCAGTGTGATATATGTCTATTGATTTGTACAAAAATAAAATTCTGAATTATTATTATATTATAAATTGTTACTGTTACCTACAAAATATTCACAAAATATTTTTTTCAGGAAATGTTAGCATACCAGAGCCTCAAAATGAAAAATCAAATTTGGTGGATCCCACAACGAATGAAAATGAGACGAAACTTTTAGATTCTGATATTTGGACAAACTTCGAACAAACCAATGAAAATCACACTTCCCAACAAGAATTGCGCGGTCATTTGAGTATGGAGAAGAAACCAGCCCCCTTAACAAAACAACCTAACACTCTTGTTCGAGGTATTGATGAGGAAGACACCTTTTCCCATTTTGTTAAGGAAACCGAACCAGAAAGAGCGATTTCTCGAATTCCTATAATTCCACATATCAACAAAACTAAGGATAATATTACAAATGTCACCATCATATCACAAATAAATACAACACAGCAAGTACCATCAAATTCGCCAATATCTTTCACAATGAATGGAGAGGAAAGTAATGAAGAAAATACCGAATTAACATCGTTCAAACCACTTATTGTACAAAATGGAGATAGTAATAGGATGGAAGAATCCATGAAGGTTCTGGTCAATAACTCAGTTAATACTTCACTAACCGGAATAACCAAAACCTTCAATGAAACGAGTAAAGAAAATCTTCGAGATTCAATCAAAGGTACTGCTATGAAAAAAAATAATGAAAAACCGATACGTAAGCATCGAGTTGGCAAATTGGCTTCTACTGCAGAAAATTACCAAAAATATGAAAGAAATCATACTAGCGATGAAGGCCAAAATTTCAAAGACACTTTTCTGCGAATATGGAATTACAAGCCGACTTCTTCCTCGGAAAAAAACCATTCAAAAAGACCAAGTGGTACTTTCAATGAGAGACACAAACAATATGGTGTCAAACCTTCCAAAAATTTCTTCAACCTAGTTCCTGAATCAACGAATTTTGCTGTGCAAAAAGGACGATTATCCACGGCCAAATTACAGTCAAATCCGACTAGGAAAATTACATCCCATACCAGAAGTGGACATAAAATAGTTCCGCACAGGCAACAGTTAGGTAAAGATAGACTGTGGGCTAGTATTTTCTCGAATATCTTAGCATCTGTTATAACTGTAAATAACATACCAAAAAATACCGTAAGAGTCAGTAGAGATACTGGTTATCATAGAAATACTCGTATGCCTAGAGTAGTTTTGAGCAGTGCCGCGAGGAAATATATTGCTCCGAAGTACTTTCCAAAAACTGGAAGCAACGTGATTCCCATTCCTGGAGAAGCTCCTGTTGAAATACTCCCTGTTAATTTCCGCCAAGATAGTCCTGAATCGATTCATAGGAATTTGGTAGATTCCAACATGGGAAGGGAGAACAGCATCAGTCTGGCGGATATCTTCAGTGGCGAGTATCAAAGGGCAGTGAGAAGCCAAAAGTGGAAATACTATTTGGAAGACTTCGAGCAGGTCATGTAATTAATTATCTCGTTATAGGTGTTGTTGAGTTTATGTTATATAGTTTATGAATTGTTAATTCTATCAGATTTCAAGTTAATTTTGTGATAAAAGAAAAATATGTATTTTATAACTTTGTAATTTAATCAGATATTATCGTGGTGTATATATTAAGTAATAAAATTAGTGATTATTTATGAACTTGATTTTACTTTCTAGTAAAAATAAATAGTATATGAAGAATAAATATTTCAACTTCCAAAAAAACATTTAGTTGAAACCAATGTCTGAAAACAGTGTAAGAGATAGAAAGGGAGATAACCTCGATTATCTATCGTAAAACTATCATTGTGGTTGTTGTCGTCATTATTATGTTACATCCACAAAAGACGTTTAAGCTTCATGATTTTTGACAATAGTAATAATGATTGTTATTTTCACTTTATTTACTATAACTTCCCATAGAAATCTGATTTTTTTTCCAAACAATGAATAGTATGGAAAATCTTTCACAACTACTGAGATATTTTTGCAAAAAAATTCATCTCCTTACCTGAAAAAATGTAAATATCTGAATATCGGTACCGTAGAACATCCTATGAACATACAGAGAGCTTCATTTGAAATACCGATGTTGTTGTCAATTTCTGGAATATCGGGAAGTGAAGGTGGTTTGAAATTACTTTATATTACTGCTCCGACTTTTCAAAAAACGTCTGAATAACCTTCGTAAAGAATCACTCCCAGTCTAAAGAATTCATTACTTTGCAATAGAGAAATATAAACTCTTTTTTTTTCTTTCAAAAATAATTTGGGATATCACTCTTATTTCATTTCCTAGGTAGTCTGCCTTGCTGTAATTACAGAAGTTTTATCATTTTCAATAACACCCATATAGTTTCTGCAATTTTTTATTTTATATTTTCCACCATCTCTTCGGATTCATCTTAACATCAAGGAATTTAGTAAATACGCGATGATAAAAGTCAGGTTAAAAGTTTTTTACATCGTTTCAAAAGATTACAATAGGAATGAAATGGTTTTTTGACAATCTTATCGAATTGTTCAATTATTAACAATTTATTTTGAATCAATTCAAAGGACACTGATAATTTTCTCAATGTTCTTCCAAAAATAGTTTCTTTTGAAGAAATTTTTCATTTTACATTCATATTGGCCATTTTTTAACAATTTCATTTAGCTTACCCTGATCATTTGTTTGTTTATTTATTTGTTGTCAAATTTAGTAATTGAAGTTTGATACCCCATATTGCTAACAGATTGACCTGAAATTTGGTACAAATATTAGTTTATGATGACAATTCAACATAAGGAATTATGTATCATTGTTAATCTCAGATGGCCGCAGCTACAAAATGGTGGATTGCGTAATTATTGTTTCACAACCATCTCAATATGGATATCAAATAACAGGTCTTGCCTTTTTTTTAAATAGTTGTACAGTTTGAAAAAGATGCAAATTCAAAATGGCCGCAGTTATATTATTTCACAACAATCTCAATATAGGTATCAAATGACAGGGCTTGACTAGTAAAATAGTAGTACACTTCGAAAATATGCAAATTCATGATGGACGCAGCTACAAAATGACGGGTTGCATATTACCTTATAATACCTTGTAATACTGAGGCACTAAATGAACTAAACAGAATGAGAAGAATTGAGTGAAAAAATTAGAAACTAAAAATCTGAAAATGAAATAACTATAAGAAAAAAACTATGTTAAACGGTATTATTGAACAAAAAGATAATAATGATGAAGATAATTTACTAAAAACTGAAAAATAACTCTGATAGTCCTAGGTAGCAGTCATCACACCACTCTCCTCAGCACTCTATGGTATTGATCAGATAAAAATATAATAAAATCGTTGGATGTAGTATTTACGTATTTACCCAGGTTACCCCTGCTACGCCCAACGATTTTATTATTTTTTAATCTTATTAATACCGTAGATTGTTGAGTTCAGTGGTGTGATTACTGCTACCTAGGACATTCTGAATTATTTTTTAGTTTTTAGTACATTTAATACATAGTACGTCTATATCATTATATGTTTTTTTCAATAAAACCGTTCAACATATTTTTTTTTAATTATTTCATTATTGTTTTCTCATCACCTACATAATCCTGGAACTATTTTATTCTGAAGCAGCAAACATATGCCATACCTACACGAAATGGAAAGTACATAAATCCCCATGCACAAGGTTCTGAATTTTTTAAAAACATTCACACTATTTATAACGTTGTTTCAAAAGTTTTGTCCGTTTTTATGAGTCTACTTCAAATTGTTATATCTCAATGAATGCTTATTGAATTCATTAGAAATAAGCACCATCTGGTTCAGTGTACTTTTTCCAACGTAACACAAATCGAATAATTCCGTCAGAATGAAAATTGGGTGCTCGGGATTCGATGAGGTCAACGAAGGGCGTTTTTGCCTGGTACTGATTGGCGAAGGTTCTACCGGCGAGAAAGTTATCGAAGTGTTTGAAAAGATGGTAGTCGGTTAGCGAGAGGTCTGGTGGATGAGGCAGAACTTCGACGCTCAATTCGTTTAATTTTCGGGCGGTGGATCGTGAAACGTGCGGACGGGCTGTGATAGAGCAGACTCATTGGTGTCCAACCACTGTCCTGAACGTCTCTTGTTGTCACACCTGACGAATCCATCCATAGGATATAACGCTCATTTCTTCCGACAGCCTACGCACCGTTTGTGATGAGTCAGTATGCACCAGGGTTCTCAAATCCTCGGCCTGTATTGTAGGTCGACGTTGGTCTGCGAAATTTCGCACCACCATCATTGCTAAATAACTGGTTACTTTTTTAAGCTCTTTCAGCAGCGCTTTGGTTCAATTTGACTTGTAGAGACGAATAAGACGACGACGACATCATTTAGTAACGAAATTATATAGTAATAAACTGAATGGAAGCAAACAATTGAAATGTAAAAAATATTGAACAGTATCAACGTACACAATACGACATTCTTTATCGATCAGTATATACCACGACACAGAAGAATGAATATTTATTGAGATTTGGAGCTACAACTTTTGAAATAACCTAATACATAAATATTTTATAACCAGCACCATAATAATTTTCATTACTTTCCCTACTTTTGAATCAAGAACACAATCCACGGGTATGTTTCAATACTTTTCAATATTTTTTACGTTCATTGTTTTTTAACACAGGATTTATCTATAGAAACGAGCATCATCATCATTTAGAGTTTCAAATCTCATACATTTTCACTTTTTTATTCAATCGAAAGTTCTCACCTTTCATGAACAATTTGAGGGTACCAAAAAAACAATCCGCCCAGAAGTACAGACACGCTATACCACGTTTTTTGGCCTACATAGGAGCAACTGCTACGTAAGACTATTAATATCATGTTTTCTTCTTCTATGCTCGATTGCTTATGAGATAAATTATAATGACGTGTTATTTTCTCAAAATTATTTTAATGATAGTTTTATGCGAGTTGCAAAATCAAACAATGGTATTCGTTCGAAAATGCAGGTACATACATGTAATTTAATTTCTAAATTTATCTATCCCCAGGAGTTATGGATCCCAGAGAGAAAAACAAATGTTCGGTGGGGCAAATATCACGAACAGCATATAAATTTGGCGCACCTTACTAGAAGGATTAAATACATTGATACTTCGACCTTTTGAGGAATGTAATCAACTATTAGAAGTGTCTATCAATATCTCACCAACGAAATCACAAGTTAAAAAATTATTGTTTTAAAGTCAGACAATATTTGAATCTTTGATTATAAACTACAAATGAACTAATATACAGTGCATTCCATTTAAAACGAGCCACCCTGAATAACTTTTGGTACAATGATTTTCAGGAAAAATAAAAAAACACGCCAACAATAGTAAACAAGGGGGCACATTTTGATATATTCACATTTGATGTTACTTCCCCTATCGCACCCCCAGAGCACGTCACCAATTTTTTTTAAATGGATCGTCCTATATTGTTTCGCATTATCAGATGCCCCATGATGAGCTGATTTCAACAAAGTTTAAAACATATGGTCTGAAGCTTATGGTTCGGGAGCTACAAATTATTTGAGTTGAAAACCAGCCACCCTGAATAACTTTTGAAACGATGATTTGCAGGAAAAATAAAAAAACAGGTCAACAATTATACAGGAGGCCACATTTTGGGATATTCGTTCTATGGATATGGAAATATGGAAGTAATAAATCAGAAATAGGGATTTTTTTTTGTTTGTTTGAAGTTGATTGACAATGTTTCATGATGAATTTCACTAGTTAGGACTT
>WOGP01004053.1:0-14452 GCA_015342065.1 Leptinotarsa undecemlineata | reverse complement strand
CTTTGAATCTGGTAATCATGAAATTTTGTAAAAAAATTATTTGATATTATTATTAGTGGTAATACATTTTTTATGGTTCAGAAATCATAAAAGTGATGAAAAGCAATATGTGTCTTTGGAAAATAAGAATTTTTCATTGAGAAAAATTGTTTGTGGAGTACCGCAGGTATCTATGTTAGGACCTTCACTCTTTCTCATTTATGTAAATCCCATTTGGGGGTTACAGCTTTCTGGAAAATTAGTAGCACTTGCTGATGATACAACTTCGATCTATTGCAATGAAGATTCACAATCAATACACCAACAAATGGAAGCCGATTTAAAACAAATATATATTTGGCTCAATATACACAAATTAACTTTGACTTTCGAAAAATCTTCATTTATGTTCATTGATAGAAAGTCCTGTGAGACAACTTCTAAATTAGTGTTGAGACACAACAAAATTGAAAGATCCACTAGTGTTCACTTAGTAGATTAACATATAAATGAAACTCTTTCCTGGAACATCCAGATCGATATCATACGAAAAAAGCTATCTCCTGGGTTCGAAATTCTATAATAAATGAGAAACAGTATTTCTGTAAAGCATCTTTAGCTAATTTACTTCTCAATCATGAAATCAAAATTATAGAATACAGGTAGTATACGGAGAACTGCCTCGAATACAACTTCAACTTACTGTAAGTAAGTTTAAGTGTAAGTAAGTTTGAAAATGTCCATATAGGACGAAACTGCAGTAACGTTAGTTACAATTAAAAGTGGTATAAAACATAGAAATTTTCATTTCTCTTTTCATTATTTGTGATTTTTCAAAATACTGTTATCAAATATAGTTTGGAATAATATTATGTGAATAGAATAGAATGTTGAGTAGACTAGAACTATACAATTTCTATACACTTATATACACTTTCTATACACTATACACCTATTGTTTGTTATATTTTGAATTTCAAATTAGTGACTGATTTTTCTTTTTTTTAAATACATTTTATATGGTAGCGACTATTTTTATACATTTATCAAACGTTATCAGTTTGATTACATTTATATATACACGCTTTGATATTCAAAAATTTTTAGATCGATTGTGTCAATCAAATTCGTTTATCGATGGAATTTCTATAACATAATATTTTTCAGGGTGGATTGAAAGCTGCAATTTGGGCAGATGTTATGCAAGGATTGACGATGATTGTGGTGTCGATGGCCATCATTTTTCAAGGTTGTTTTGAGGCTGATGGTCCAGCCAGAGTCATCACAGTGAACAAACAAGATGGACGACTAGATTTTTTCAAGTGAGTTGTAATCTGTATAAAAAACAATTCTCAGTTGTACTTTCCACTCTACCTTTGAATTATTCTTCGTGTGAAATCACCAATAACACTAATACTAAACAAAACTGAGTTTTGATCTTCCTCTTGAAAATGATCACTTAGTGATCGAAACACGTGATGAGGTGTTGAAATAACGGTTTCGTGTTGGAAAAAATCTCCAGTAATATTCAAATAATAACAATTTAACTTTTGTTTGAAGGTGGTTGACAATGTTTCGTGGTGCATTTCATTAGTTCGGACTTCCATTGTCAAATATGTTATTAATTGATTCGAAATCACTGAAAAAATCTATAACAAAATTGAAAATCAACTGGAAAATAACAATTATATTAAGCCAAAAAAACTGAAATTACAATAAAATAACAAGCAACAACCAAAAAATTAAAAAAATTGAACTAGAATTAAAAAATCAAAAGATTTCAAATTAAGTTACTTAACGACGTTTCGATTGTTAGTTTGCACAATCCTCTTCGGGTGATAATTTTCAATGTTATCTCGACTGCTGTGCACTGTTTATAAGTTCAGATGTGGTTTATTTATTAAAATTGTTCACGAGTAGGGTAATTTTATGTAAATATCTCATAATGCGGTGAAGAACGCATTTCTATAACATTTGGCTATTTAGCTACGTTTTCTACTTCATTATCGTTTTAAAACCGCCGTATATGTACCAAATGGTATCAAAAATGCAAATGGGAATTCATCGTCCTGTAAAGAACCATGAAAATTTTGAAGGCACACTTTCCCATGCACAAAAAATGAGAGTGTGATCAATGGAAAGTAATTCTAACATGCGCAGCTGACGGAATCCAGCTCACCTGAAATGTCTGAATGAATAGTTTGAACAAATTGAATGTTTCGAGTCTATTACATTGACAACACGATTCGTATCGCCTCCAACAGCATTTTCACGTTTTCTATTTTCAACGTGTTTATATTTTATTGTCTTTCTTCAATGCAGTTTTTTGAGACATACTTCCTTATCGGTGAAAGTTTGTAGATTTTCTGAAATCAACGGATTGTTCTACTTTTCTAATTTCTTCGTTCCACTTCCGAACTCTATCGAATAAAACATAACATGACATGTACGCATGTCAAACATACGCATGTCAAACATACGCTGTCTGTTCACAAAAAATATTCATTCATTCATTAATTTATATTTCTTTCCCTTTGAAGTAGTCCTCCTCAGATATGATACACTAGTGTCAGTATTTTTACCAATTATCGAAGCAGTTCTGATATGCACTTCTGTAGAGAAGGGAGAGTGAGTGTAAGCCCACAGCACTTAGTCCAAATCTACATTATACATTCTCCCGAGGAGTTGTCCTCCTAGGTCTTCGTCCATCCTGTCCTTTCCAGGAAGATGGACAAGTCACTAAGAGACATCTCCTTCATCTCGGCAGGTGTAGGCCAAGATTCGCTGAACACACACTCTCTTATTGACGATAACTCTGGACACTCGTATAACACATGCCTGACAGCTTCCCAGGGTCGCCCAGGATGAATATGTCACGACTGCATCCTTTGATTTCATCCCATGTCTTTAGGGATTGAGCATGGGTGTGACGTTTGGCTAGTTCCACAATTGTCGAACTCATCAGGCCATAGGTCCAGCCGCTTCCTTGGCTGAAGAATCAGCAATGGGATTACCCTGATATGCATTTTTTGGTATGTCCTTCAGCTCTACCAGCGATTTGGTTTTTATCTCTTCAATCGTCGCAAAACGCCGTCTCTTCAACATGGGCACCAGAAAAGAGTAGCAGAGAATAAATCCTGGTGAATACAGTGGCTAAAAAGTTACACACTAGCAATGACGAGTGAGCAAGTGCACCATCATGATGTAAATGAACTGATTTTCAACAATGTCGGAAATTTTCTCCTTAGTGATTCCTGCAAGCAACGCATAACAACAATGTAACGGCACGACCATGTAGTAGGAACTCCTGATACACTACGCCACAGTAATCGAACAAAACAATACAAAAAACCTTGACATTTGATCGAACTAGACGTCCTTCCTAACTTAAGTTTATGTAACCAAAGAGTTTTCGGAAGATCAAAGAGGGATTTGAGAAAACTTGCAGTGGCTACGTAAGAATTGTATCTAACAGTTGTACATGAAATTGCAACGAATGAAGGAAAGAAACTTTTGGTGATACTTTCAATAACTGAAAATTCTGTCAGTGCCAGGGAAATCGTTCACTTGAGTAAACAGAATATCAATATGAATAATATTACCAGAATTCTCAAAGTATAATATGTAACTATTAGAATTTTTTTTTTTTAAAGTTCTCTTTTGTAACGAATGAACGTTTGGAAGCAATGAAATGATGAATAGTCACACCTGTTCGGCTATCTTGCAGATCCTGATTAGGTCAGATAACTTCATTACGAAAACAAGTCGAACCATATTTTTTGATGGACCACTGAGTTAAGAAATTGACATAGACTTCATCTGAAATATTTCACCAAATTCATTAACATGAGACATGATGGCCCACAGTGTATATAAGCTCGAAATATTCTCAACAGTTGGCGCAGAAATGAATGGAAACGGACCCATTCAGCGGCTAACCTAATCTCCAGATCTCACACCTCCAGATTTCTATCTATGGAGAAGTGTTGAAGGAAAAGTTCATCGAGATAACCCAATGACTTTGAAAGGCATAAAGAATTCTCATGAAATTAACTTCAATCGAAGTTGAAAGACAAATTGAAGGAAAATCTTATTTATTAATAACACAATATGGAAAATTGTTTTAATAACAGCTGTGAACTCATGATTATAGAAATTGTTTGAATTCATTTTGTTACCAGTTTTTTCAAGAGTTGAAGTATTCTTATTATGAAAACTATTGTATAGCAAAACATGTATAGAGGTTTTGTAAACTGCCCACGATGAAATTTTTCTTGAATGTAGAGTATTTCATTCGAAAAACCTCAGAAACACATATTGAATTATAAAATTGAATACCTGATGAAAATCCATATGAAAAATGAAGCTAACTTTGCTTTTCATAATAAAAGGTTCACAAAATTGTTATTCAAATCCTGCTTTAAAGCAGTTGTCAACCACCCACGCATCATTTGAACACTCTGTATTTGTACTCACATATTCTTCATAACATCAAAATTTGCCATCCAGTGTTTTTTTGCACTCCCAAGAATTCCACAAATGGAATGTTTCTCGTTTAGAAAATAACTTCCGTTCTGAATATTGTTTTTCAGACTGAAAAACTTTTTAATTTGTCGTCTATCGGCGAATTGCTGAAAGTATCTTTTTAATAAACTGCCAGCCAACTGGATGGGCGTGAACCAAAGTTTAATAAAGAACGAAATTTTAATAACGGATTCGAAGGCAAATTATTTTATGAGAGGCAGTTCCGCGAAATACTTGTGAACGATAAATTGAGCCAACTTTAGTTTGCATGCTTGGAAATTTCAATTGATATGCTAGCAGAAATGACAAGAATTTCACATGAATTTAATCGATACTTGTCACGTTCGGCACCATATTTTACAGTGTATTCGGTCTCTTGCGATGAACTGTCAGATTATTTAATAACTTTCAATTTCAGACGAACTTTCATCGGCATTATTCATTTCATACAATGAATACAATTATATTCTTCGAAAGACTTTCTTGTGTAGAACTCAATACTTTCTGCTGTTTTTTTTGAGTATATAACCTTGTGATCCACTGTTTGCAACCTATAGTTTAGTAATGAATATAACTGGAAGTTTTTTCCCAATACCATACTGTTATTTCAACACCTGAATACGTGTTTCGATCACTAAGTGATCATCTTCAAGAGGGAGATCAAACTAATCTACTCAAAAAGCTATCCTTATTTATACCATAGATACCTGTTCTAGGTACCTGCGTCTTGAGAGTCTCAAACTAATTTCAAAATATTACCTTATCTATTGTAACGGAACGACTTTTGGTCAGTTTCGTTGAAAGTACGGGGTTCGGATTACTGGTATTTCTCTTCAATAAACTAGACGGAATTTCAGTTGATTCACTTCAATTGGTCAGCGTTGATAACTGTGGAAATGAATAAATTAAAATTTGTGTGTGTACAGATAAGGATATGGCACCCTTATCTGTGTTAGACGAGAAACCCAGTCCAAATTGGTACAGAATTTCGTACCATTTTCGTTCTAAAATCCCGAGGTCACACCTATCATCGGACAACCAAATGAAATGATCGAATTATTTCTGAATATAGGTATTAATTTCAAGACCTCTGTTGGATTTTTTGAGAACTACCCATTTGCATTATAATATTATTACCATTATTTGGAATAATATGTGGTGCCAAATTATTCGAATTCAAACCCGATTTCTGCTTTGAAATGAATTTAAGTTAGAATAGATTTGATTTAACATCTTTGGATGATATTCCATAAAATTTATATACAAGGGGTGGGTAGAATGCTGATAGGCAGAATTGAAGTTTGGAAAAATGTTCCCGAAATTCTCACTATTTGAAAGGTTTGAATGTACATTATCTGGATTTGAGGTGAAATTCTTTCTAGGTAAACTATTATAGTACCGAGGAACGTCTGTGTTTTGGGTCTGAAAAGTAGGAAAACGCCAGAAACAGTAGTAGATGTTTGATTGTTAGATAGATAGGGTTGAGTCTGAAAGCTATCACTTTGAGGTTGATTTTTTTTGCATTTTCAGTCTGAAACCTAGGACTACGAATATGTTTATTAATTCCATTTGAACATTCATGATGCCAAGGAGATTGGTTTTGATTTTCAGACAAATAATTAGGTATCTGGCCCCAATTTGATGAAATACCAGAGTTCAATGACCTTCTTCGTTGTTGTGGTCTTCCAGCACTAGTCGACATAAATGAAACGTTTCTACCTTGATCATCCCCCTTTTTGGGGTGACTACGCCACTAAAGGCTGGTGGTGGTCCGTGTTCAGCAGACTGCTGTGACATACCAAACTTTGGGATAGCCCCCGTATTTGACCGTGTCTGTTGAGCCGCTGCTCCCTCCTGATTGTTGTTTTCTAGAGTTTGTCAGTATTGCCGGGTTACCGGCTGCTCTGACATATTCTATGGTGTGTATGATAATCCCATATCGTTGAAAATACTCAGATTTTCTCTCGCCCAGTAAATACCAGTTCACGTTACATCAAATGATGTAACGCAACGACTTTTGGTCAGTTTCATTGGAAGTACGAGGTTCGGATTACTGGTATTTTTGTTCAATAAACTAGGACGAATTTCAGTAGATTCAGTTTAATTGGTCAGCGTTCAAGATAAGTGTGAAAATGAATTAATTCAAATGTGTGTGTACAATTTGAAAGGGGTGCTGCATGCGCCCTTCCCTGTGGTAGATGAGAAACCCATTCTAAATTGGTACAGAATTTCGAAAGTCTCTAAAATCACGAGGTTACACCTATCATCGAACAAGCGAATGAAATGATCGAATACAGAACGATTTAAAAGGTTTGTTCTGGTTCTAACATCCGAAAATGTTTGGAAACTGCGCAAGACATGATGCGTACAAATACAACATCTCAAACAGTCCGAAATAGTCTCGGACCCTTGGTTAAACGCCCTTCGTGGTATAAGCCAGGTGAATAGATGTTTTCTAGGTGTCAGTACTCCATTAATCTACAGTGTAAGGAATTGAGGCTGGCCTGAACGAATTGTTCCTTTAGATGATTTGATTTATAGCCAGTCTTCAAGAATGCCCACTGACTATATCTCAAATGATTTTAGAATGTGCTTCGCTATCTCCGATTTTGCCATCTGTATTTTTCTTGCATATAACAAGGTATACTGTAAATACAATATTTCGTTCTTTCGACCGTATTTTCCGGTTGAGATCTCGATGTGTTGGTAGTTGTTCTTACATTATAACTTCAACCGATGCGTCTCAATTTCTCAGACAAACCAGGAACATAACTTAGTTGTGAGGTTTATATTGTTGTTGAATTTGTGATGATTGTAGGATCTGTATATCTTATATATTGCTTTTACCAACTTTTAACTGCTCAGAATATGCATTTTGCTCCTAAATTGTTTTCATGATAATTATTTCCTCTTTCATATTATGAACTGAATTGCAAACTGTATTTGCCCTCTCATACAAACATCTAACTACCTTTTTTGACGCTCGTGTGGTGATTAGATTATTAGTGGAGATATCTATTAGTATGAGTTTTCTTTTGATAAACAGATTCCCGATTAGTTTAGCTTTGTTAATTTTGCAGATTCAATAGGCAGAATGTTGTGTTATTAATAATCAGAGATTTCACTTTATTAGCTGTATTCGAAAATTAACCAACTCATTTTTTATGTCACTAAGTTACTGAATTATAATGGTGTTGAATAATTTTACAAGAACAATCGGCGAAGTGAATATCGATTCGCTTGATAAACAAATGTACCAAATTCGCGTATTTGTTATATTGCTCCGTGTATAACTCTCATATTGTTTGTGCATTAATGTGTATGTTGATCATCATATTCGATATGTTCGCATTTAGTTATAATATATAGGTAGTTCTTTCTCAAATAACCGTTGTTATGTTCCTGCTATAAACAGTGTATGTTTCTTGTGAAAATAAATCCTTACTATACAACGCATATCTGAATTATTCCATTTCATAGCCTATTCATCAGACTTTCTGTAGAAGTGGGCTGTAAAAAATTCACTGACCTATGTGAAGCATCACATGTTTCCAAGGTAGTCAGGACATCTGATTAGCCGAAAGTAGATCTAGCCCTCCTTCTAGATTTTACGAAAGCTACTGATTCAATCACAACTTTACTTATCAAACTACAGATATTGTTTTTGTTGGGTAGATTTCCAATGATGTTCATCATATTTAAGGAATCATAACCAACCAGTCAGTTTTTTGAACGAAGTTTTCATTAAATGGCATGCTGTATTTCATAAATACATTCATATTGCACGATGCACGATATGAATATTTTAATTATAGATAAAGTTATTGATCAATATGTATTCATCAATTTGTATATAGGAAATTACTAGTACAATTTGCATTAGCGTACAGAAAAAATAAACTGATCTTCGATAATTCAGAAATAACTAAAAATAATGAATGATGTACCTATTTCTTTGACGCTACTACTGAAATTGAATACCAGAAAATGGTAATATGTGAAGGCTTCTTAAAGACACTAATGCCAACTGTTTCACACATATATCGAGATAATTTGCAGTGCTTCACTCTAGAAGTTGCAGCAAAATAATGCAGAAGATTCATTTACTCTGACAAATTTTATTTTGGGACTTTCCACACAAATAATATTTTTTTTATAATATAAAACGCTCCTGGACTTTCTAATTTATTCACTCTGCAGAAAGAGTAACTCTAATTATCCGCTACTTTGTGTTTTTTTTCAAAGACAAAACACAAGCACTACAAGAAAATCCTTAGGGCGTTCTCAGAGCGGTGACTGTGCGGAAGTAGCAATTCACATTGGATTTGAATCGCTGGAGATTAAATCCATTTGGAAAAGTTTGGAAGTTTATTTCACATGAACGCAGTTTCCCAGATGAAAAAGTTCCTAAACAGTGAAGTTCGAGGTGTACTGAGTTGAACCTCAAAAGGATGAGCAGCATGAGTAGCCACAGTCCGTCGCGTATTACTGATATGTATCGCTCTTGGAGGAATCGAATGTGCAAGTCACTTGAACACTTCTTGTGGAAGTATCTATAAAAAAAGACAAATTTGCAACCTGTCTTCGATGTTCCAGGCTATCAAGGTTGCAGTTTATGTTCGCGTCTCCAATCAGGCGGACGGCTCTTTTCTGGAAATAATCCAGCAACTTCAAGGTATGTTTGGGGGTAGAGCTCCATACTCCAAAGAAGGTCAGATCTGAGATACATAAAGCATCCAAAGTTGCTGAGGTGTGTACAGTTTTCTGGTTCGGAACAGTGTTCCAGTACCGGAATCCGAACTAAGTATGATAATGGAGCAGTACTTTATAAAATCTACAATTCCACTACTTACATAGGCGGGTTGTTCAATTGCAACAACAGCAATAGAAAAAGCAAATCTACTAGATGCACAATTTGCATCCCACTCCACAGTCGATTTTCAAGGAAAGGCGCCATCCACTATTCCCACTATAGAATTCACAATGCCGGAAATTACTTTTCGACAGAGTCTAGTCAGGCGAATTTCGAAACAGTTCAATATCAACAAAGCGTTTGGCCCAGACGAATTGCCCGTCATCATACTCAAAAATTGCGCAAATGAACTCGAACCAATATTTTGCAGACTTTTCAAGGTCATAAGAAAGGAGATTTCACTTTTTGTTGGAAGATTTCTCGCATTCAACCTATTCCCAAAAATTACAAGAAAAATCTTCCGAATAACTATAGAGCAGTCACTTTGCTATCAGTGATATCAAAAATCATGAAAAAAGCCGTAAACCACCGTATCCTCAAATCTTTGGAAGGATTCAACATCTTGAGCGATCATCAATAAGGCTTTCGAAAACAAAGATCAACAGGCGACCTTCTATCATATGTCACCCATATTTGGAATAACGTAATCGAAAAACATGGAGAATTAAGAGCTGTTGCGCCTGATATTTCTAAGACATTTGACCGTGTATGGCATGAGGGTTTGCTGGTCAAACTTCGATGCTATGGCTTGTCGGATCATTTTTGTGTATGGCTCTTCAGCTTCCCGAAAGAACGTTCCCTGCAAGTGGCTGCAAGACATCGACTGCGGAGGCGCATATTCACCGACAGCAGGAGGTTGCATATCTTAATGAGGATCTAGAGTTGATTTCGAATTGGGGTAAAAGTAACCACGTTCAATTCAAAACTTCACACTTCAATTCAAAACACTAAAACCCCGGCATCGGTTTTATCCAAGAAGATAATTGTCTCCGAATCGGATATAATAATGTCAGGTCAGACAATTCCGCTTTCAACTTCAATAAGTTTGTCTTGGTAAATCATTCGTTCGAATTGTAAAGGCTGCTTCCAGCATAAGAATTGTGACCTCCGGATTCGATGAAATCGACGAAGACTGTTTTGTCTGGTCCTAATTCGTGAAGGTTTTACCGGTGAGAAGATGGTAGTCGATTGGCGAGTGGTCACGAAAGTATGGTAAGTGAGGCAGAAGTTCGTCTCAGTTCGTTTGATTTCCGGACGGAGTTTTGTTCAGATGAACAGGATTTTACTTCTTTTGTTGGACAGTGCTGGATGCTGATGACGCAATCATTGGTAAATTTTGTCGATTTTCTCTCAATAGGATGGTTTGGCCCGGTTGAAATCGCTGACAACCGTACGGTAGCCATGGTGTTTTTTGATAAGTTTTCACCTTTGGAAAGTGACTGGGTAGCTCATCTGTGTCCAATTTCTGTTCTGAACGTCTTCTATTGTAGGAAATCCACTTCTCATTATACGTGACGATATTATTCAATGAAGGATCGTTTTGGTTGCGCAAAAGCAAAGAAAAACAGCCTTCAGAACGTGACAATTCCTATCGATCGTTCAAATCGTGAGGCACCCATTCTTCTAGCTTGTTGATCTTTCCAATATGTTGTAAACCATCAAAAATCACATGAGAATTGACGCCCACTTCTGTCGCCATCCCACGCACAAGGCGAACTTTGGATGTAATATCGAATTATAAATAGCAAGAATGTTGCTACAATTACTGAAGCTGTTGGGTTATCATCCAGTAAATTGAATATTTGATCAGTTTCCATCTCATAAATCTTGAAAGTAGTAAAGTAATTCTTGATCCAGAAATTGTTGATTTTTGAGATAAACTCACAGATGTGAAAGAATTTTGTTTACCGAGGAGATAACAGTGAGTCTCAGTTGTCAATATACTGTTACATATAATTGACAATATACTGCACAGTATCTCCAGGAAGAACTACTTTGGGAGACTGGCATGGATGCAGAAGCAAATATTCTGTATTATCACAAACAGCACACATATTCGAAGTTATTCGCTGCTTCATACAGCTTATCACTGTATGAAGCGTAGAGGTTAATTGGTTCGTTTCTGATGATCTACCAGTAGGAATGTTTACCACCCTATCAATGCATGAGAGTTCATTGTCAGGTTAATTGTCTACCTTAATGTTTCCTATGAGCTTGAATGTCCAGCTGGTGAGTTTACTTTTGGGTATTCAATGATAAGTGGGAAGGGACAAGCTAGAAAAGCAGCATGTAACAGTTAACATTTCGATAAAATGACGATGTCGTGCGTGATGACTACACTATCTTGAATTGAGTCAACATCTTATCAAAGCTAAGAGTGTCTCAACGTTCGCAAGTCTTCAATGTTCAGAGATTGAATTTTTTTTACTTTCTAGACGGGTGAAATTTTGTAACATTTTTTTTATTTCAGTTTCAGTTTTGATCCTACCGCCAGAGTTACAACAACTACTGCTATCATTGGCCAGCTGTTTATGTCACTCTCGATTTTTGGATGTCAACAAAATTTTGTGCAACGGTATTGCAGTATGGATTCACAAAAGAAAGTAACAAAGTACGTATAAGGCCAGTTCATTGTAGACTTCAGCGAGTTCAGTTTAGTTGTTACTCACGTCACAACGTTTTTGTTATCATTAATTATTTCTTTCATTGAAATCAATGAAGAATATCATGAACCGCTATACAGAAATTTCAATATTTTTTGTACATATTCGAGTTAAGATGAATTTTTACCAAACCGTCTTCCTCGCGACTAGTGTCGTTTTCAAAAACAGAATAAAATTTTTCCCGTTCCAGAAACAAACTAGAAACTCGAAATCTTAAAAACAGACATATTCCACAAAAGGAAATTGAATCTCATCTTTTTTTTAAATGAACAACAATAAAATGTGTATATTTGACACGATTGTTTTTTTTTGAGATACAATCCTAAAGAAAGAAAAATTGCTTTGAATATTGGTACACAGAATCGTTACACAATGTAATGTATGAAACAGTTCTGATGAAATGTATTTTACAAAAAAAAACAGATGAACCAAGTTTGAGGTGGAACAACACCTCATCAACATTTTTCAATTAACTTTGAAAGGAGATTCACTCAATCCCTACATAACAATACAATACTAAAAGAGACACATCTACTTTTGTCAAAGCGACGGTTCATAAAAAATATTCACCCAACTGAAAAGTTCAAATCCAGTCACAAGGATTTGCTTCAGTTATCAAGAAAATATTTTTCAACAGATATACGTTCTGATACTAAAAATACCATCATTCGACATGGGACGTTGACGTAGGTGGTTTGCTCAACTCATTCAATCGACCGCTGTGCGAACCGGTGGTTCCAACCGCAAGGCTGGTCGATCGATTTCCACTCCCTATCGTCCAACCCGTTAACGGAAAAAATATTCCAACAGATTTCAACAGAGATTTTGAAAAATGAATCATTTTAGGTATAGTAAATAATAGATTTGTTTTCTTTTATTGTTTTATCTCTAGCTTTGTTTCGTTGATACAATGGGGAATGTTCCTCCTGACGAAGATCAAGTAGTATTCATAAAAGATCTTTAAAACAACGCATTTTTAACTTATCATTTCAACATTTTTCATTAAAAACCCATTTGAATACTTAATAAAGAGGAATGACATAATGAATTCAACATTTAAAGGGATTCGTTTCTATTCCACCATTTGGCAACATCGGTTATAGTTAATAAAGGACAATGAATCTGTTACCTGTATGAGACAAACAAAGATGAAATATTTCAGAAGTGTGCTGTTCTGTTTACTCATGTTCCGAGTTCCGAGACATTCGGTGAAATGATATTTTGTGCACCTAACCTATCTTTATCTATATGAATAAATAACAAAACAACTGTTGTTTATGTGGCTTGTGGAGGTGGTATTGAACTATAATTCATATTTTGCCTCAATGGTTGATTTAGAAAGATAATTTTCCTTTTTTAAAGTAGAATATCTAGGTACGTATAAATTATTTCAACTTGATATAGGCACTATTGCCTGTATGTTAATTAGAAACAAATCCCTTTAAAAATTGAAACCCAACATCAATTTCGAAGTGAGTTTGAAAAAGTCATGAATTAAACTCAACTTCATTTTGTTAAAACTTGCATTTGCTGTAAACCCAAATTGAGGAACATTCCCCATTCCGATGTCGGAATGACTGTTTCAATATTTCTCATGCTCTATGCTTTCTCTTTGACTTGCCACTTATTCCGTTTCAACTGAAAGGATTCTGATGATTAGTAGGGGACTCAAAATACTCACTGAAATTGCAAAAGTTATAACTACCTTTATTTCTAAATCAATCCTGCCATTACAATTCCACCAAATATCAATTTGTGAATATCATAACTAAGTCAATATACAGTGCATTTCTTTAATGTCCGCCCCCTTTAAATTTTTGAACGGGTCAACTCAAAAAATTGAAATTTGAGATAATAAAATCAATCAATGCATGAATATTTTATTTTGAAGTGAAATTGACAGATGAAACTTTCAAGATCGCGACTGAGTGCCATCTGGAAAAAATTAAATGAAAAGGGGGTCTTGTGACACATAATTTTCAAGCCCTGACGAATACTTCACAACCCTAGAATATGGAGTCAATATCATCACCTACTATGAAATGGCGGAACATTTAATAATTTCCTGGAGACAGGACATTAATATCGATATTTCTAGAAATATTCCTATTCATCTTAATAAAAACTACAAAAAATGTCAGAACGACAATGAACGGTTTTACTAGTTGAAAGGTAACACGTCAACATTCTCTAAAATCGTCAATTCTCGTCTATTGGAAGGAAATATTTTAGCGATTTTTATTTACGGTGCGACGCGTAACTTTCAAATGACCGAAAGGATTTTCGATGAACGTTTTCCGAATCGTCCTATCAGTACAAAATATTTGAGGAAACTTGTATCCAAATTCACAACTACCGGTAGTGTATACATAACAAAAAGCCCCCAGATCATCCGTCCATTCCGGAAGAACAGCAAGTGCAAGTAATTGGTGAGATGGTAGTAAATCCTGAACAGTCTACCTATTCCGTCGCGAATGTTTGTGAGGTGTCTCCTTCTACTGTGTGAAAACTTTTGAAGAGGAATACGTATCAT
>WOGP01004052.1:0-14453 GCA_015342065.1 Leptinotarsa undecemlineata | reverse complement strand
GAAAACTGTCACACTTCACAGAAGGCTATTGTGAATGGAATATGCGAGTTAACGAAACTATCTCGTTCAACAGTTCGTCGAGTCATTAAAATAGGAGATGTCATTGACCATGCAATGAAACAAAACAAAGGAATAAAAAATTCGCAAACGTTGATGGTGCTAAAAAGATGTGATTCGGCGAACAATTTATGGTATATACCAAAAAAAGTACCAACCTTGGAAATATAAAAGATTCGTCTGCTGATTACCACGAAGATATGACTGTGGCTTAATTCGAAAGCTGATTCAGTAAGCAGCTTCTCCCAAATATTCTTCCAAACTCGGTTATTGACTACAATACCAAACAATAACACAAAAAAAGCAGATATTGTTGATTTCATGCGAAATCATGACATGGAAATATCCGAAAAAATTCCAAAGAAAAATGTATTACTGGCGACCATAAAACAAGGTAATTTCAAAAAAGAGTATATTATTGGTTCGATGTGTGAAACATGTGGTCATATTCTCTTACGTTTGTGTGTTCAATCCAATTGAAATGGTTTGGGCTAAATGGAAGAAAGCTTACGGAAATGTAATCAGTCATTAACTTTAAATGCTGTAGTGCTTGAAAATATAAGGCGAGTCGTGAATGAAGTAGGTGATGTGTGGAAGAACTGTGTGGCCCACGTTATAAAAGAAGAGAACAAATATTTTGTGCCAAGTTCCATAAATCCGATCGTTAATCAACCCGATGATGATTTCACCTCATCCGAATATAGCGAAAAAGAATTTTGATTTTTCTAGCAATTTTGTTTGTCTCTATCATTTTGTAAATATCTGTTTGACGAGAATTCGGTGTGACTATTTGTGTTTTCATTGTATTTTAGAGTTTTGGACTCGAAAAGCAACTACCTTAAATTTCGAAGTTCTTCATAATTACCCATGGTGGAAAAATTCAGTTGAGAAAACTTTTTCATGGGGTGATCAATTGATATGGTTGTAAGAATAAGTAACTGAAAAACTACCACTGAAAAATAATATGCCGACGCCTGTATCGAGACGGGAATTCCTTATCTGTGCTGTTCCAATTGATATTGGAAATACTATAGTACAAAGGTTGAAACTAGACAAAATCGTACTAATGGAAAATTTACCTTTTCGATGTACCTTTTCGAATACTATTTCTCTACGTGGAATATACAATTGAAAATATATTTCAACTATCAACTATGCTAAGAAATGCGGCAATATGCTGAAATAATGTTTTTTGAGACAATAATGAGTGGTTCAACCATTCAACCATAAAGAAGTCATCTCTTTAGTATCAACAATTCCACTTTAGAAAATGGGGTTCAAGCTACTAAAACCGAAATTCCCCAGCGAAATTAGAAATCATTGGATTTACTCACCTAAAATACTAGGCCATAATATATTGATGATCCTTATTACATACAATGACATTGCAACAGAGGATCCAACAATCAAAATCAAACACAAAGATGCCACAGTAGAAGTCAGTCTCGTTGATCTTCGATTTTCATGAAATTTTCCAACAGTCGCTACCTGAAAAAATAACAGCTGAGTTCTGATATGAAAAATAACGAATAGTGAATTACTTTTCTGGAAATGTTAAGTCTCAGAATTGGTTGATCTCTTCTCCCAAAGATATTTTAATAATAATACTGTTAATGTGTTCACTAATTATCATCAAAAATTCCTTCAGATGTGACGACAAGCATTTTCCCAACTAATCAACAGTCTTACCTTAAGCCCCTCCTTATATTCTTCAACAACCAAATCTATATCAGTCGAACTGCCAGAGTCCTCATCTTCGCTGCAAATAACCAAATCATCACCGTTTTCAGAGGCACTGTCTTCAGCAAGATCAATATTTATCGATTTATTGTTGTAATCGTCCATCAGCAGACATTCCCTTTCTTCTGAAATAAAAAAAGCCACTCACCCTCACATAACCGAAAAGTTCGTGAATCTCACCAACTCTCTTGTTTTTAGAGCTCACTAACTTACGCGTGGTGTGGCTGGGGGAGCTCACTCTATGGATGTACTGGGGCTTGGGTGTGAACCAAGACTTCACCTTCTCCTTTAGAGAAGATATATGCTGAATAGAAATGGAGGGTTTCACGGGATTTTGACCCAGCTTACTGTACTGAATGTTGGTGTTGTGAACTAGAAAAAAGGTATTGGGATATGTAGAATAACCAACAAGAATCTAGCAATCGATGTCACTACGAAATTGTCGTGATGGTAATAGCAATGAATGGAAAAAGTGAGTTTTGGATTCCTTGCTAGATATTCAACGGTATGCTATTGGCAACATATCTGATGATGCATGTGATATTTTACATCTGGGTATTCACATATTGGAAATGAAACGTTCATTTGTCTTGGCACAATCATGTGCCAAGATATATTGGTGTCCATTTTCACCCCCAACAAACTTATCGAAGCAGAAAGCGGAATTATCTGACTTGACATTATTTTATCCGGTTCCGAGACATTTATCTTCTTGGAGAAAACCAATGCCTGGGTTTTTGTGGCATTGAATAGAACCTGATTACTTCCATCCCAATTCGAAATAACTTCTAGATCCTCGTTAAGATATGCAACCTCTTGCTGCCCGTGAAGATGTTCCTCCATAGCCGATGTCCTGGAATCCAAATGAAATGACAAGTATACTGTCGTCAGCAAAGCAATATATTGGACTCTTGTTTTCTTCCAATAGGTCGTTGATATACAATAAAAAGAGGGCTGGAGAGAATATGGATCCTTGGGAAATACCAACGTTGATGGTGAAAGTATTCGAAAGATATCCATCGACGGCCAGGGAACGTCCTTCTAGGAAGCTGAAGAGTCATACCCAGAAATGATACGAAAAGCCATAGCATCGAAGTTTGGCCAATAAACCTCAATGCCACACTTGGTCAAAGGCCTTAGAAATATCTTTATCTCCGAAAGCACTATTGATAATCGCTCAATATATTGAAGCCTTCTAAATATTTTAGAATAGTGTGATATACCAGCAACCTTACAAGGAGGAAATACCTTTTTTTTGTAAGAAAATCGACGGTGGCGTGGGACGCAATTTGTTCAGGTAGTAGATTTGCTCTTTCTATTGCTGTTGTTGCAATTGCTCCATTTGCTTGTGTCAGTGATAGAATTATGGATTTTGTTTTGATTAGCATCTTTAGCCACCGACCAGAAGGATCTAGACCCATTGGAAATGACAAGCAATTCATTTCTAATTCTTTGATTGTGAAGTTTTTTGTGTTTATTTATCCTAAATTTACAGGTTTTGCGAGCATCAACACACCTAGTTCGGTTTTCGGCTCTCGGACTTTTGCAATACTGCCAGTAGGCAATATTTTTGAAGGCGACAGCTTGCTTGCAATTTTGTAGAATCAAGGTTTGCCGTTAGGAGGTCGTTTCATTGAAGAAAGAATACATATATGGATGATAGAATAACTTCCGTGATTCTAGAAGCATAAGTTGATAGATCTTTAGAGCTGAAACAAATATCCAGCTAGGGAAAATTGCGCAGATGGTCTTGAAGGTCCTCCCATTCAGCTGATCTGTAATGCCAAACTTTGGGCAACTTAAATTCTTCCCCAACATTCAACGGTAATTCATTACACTGAAATGAGTTTGTGGTCCAAAGATTCCAGAGGAGACCTTACGGTGACTGTGTAAATTTCTGGATTGTTCTCAAGTATATATCCAGGAAACTAGCATATTTTCCATCACGGTCAAGAATTCTGGTTTGTTCATCCATAATTTAATCCTAGATTGAGTTCTTTGTCGATTCTATAAATAGTAACTAAGTAAGGGAAAATGTAATCGTAGTTCATTACTCACATTTTTTTAACGGCAGTTTAGTCCAATAATGCATTTGTGGATGAATCTTGCACCATTGATGACTATGGCGGTTTGAAACAACGCTATTGAATGGGTTTATGGTTTCACTGAGAGAAGTTATACTTGAACATCATTTAAATTTTTTTTTTTTCAATTATCAGACTGATACTTGATGACTTGTCAATATGAAAAACTTCATATTTTCACATACCTATCTATTAATTCTATGACAATCTGAATACAATGTACTATGTAATTCAGTCACGCCCTTGATGACGTGCATGAAATCATATTTTTGTAAATCATGCCCTAAGGAAAATAACGCCGGCCGCCACTGGTAGGCATAAACCAGTTGTGACGTAGCTGAAACCGTGCGAATGTTCGTTGTTCGCTGCCGTACGAGATGTCGCGAGAATAATGCTATCGGCTGCCATGGAATTTCGAGGAATTTTTCAGCGCCTTCGATTGCCAAAAAATAAGCACCATCCACTCGCTCATCGAGGCAGTCAAGTGGAAGGTTCAGCGTGGTACGCGGAGCGATCTTGTGAGGCGATAGATACTCGAATATTAGTTGAAGTGTTTGTTATATTCAAAGTGAAACCCACGGGGAAAATGTAACAATATTTCATATAAATTACAATTTTACGGTTTTCGAAATATTTACCTAAATAGTCGTAGTTGATTTCTGGCTTGTATCTGTTGTAAAGTAATTGAATAGAAACTATAGCGCACTTCACCAGGGTGGCAGTATTCAGCAATTTTATCAAATGTGATAAAGGGCAAGCAAACGCTAAAATGGCTGCGAGGCTACCTGAAATAACGAAATTGTTGTTAATAGCTTATTAATATGGGATGCCTCAAAAAACACTGAAGTTTATCTCTAGAAACATATAATGGATGACAACAAAATCATTGAATTGATTATGCCTTTCGCGGCCAAGATATTCAGTGTTACGATCTTTGTTTGAGTTTGACGGCAGTTGTGGTTTGGAACTGTATTCTGTATTCTGTGTTTCGTCAGCACGAGTGGCTGGCTTCTTCAAAGGTCTATTCATCCTGATGGTTCACCAATGACTCGTGATTTTTAGTTCGTGAGCTTTTACGGTAACACAGGTGTCCCGCCTTGCTAATTGGTGCGTTGTTATTGCTAAAGTGTTATTGCCTGTTACATTGCATTGCACTGTTGCCACCTTAGCATCTTTCAGTAAGGGATTCCAAATCCGGTTAAGCCATCGCCTCCACTTTTCTGTTGTAGTTTTATGTATGTTTATCGATTTCCATGGATTACCGTACAAGTCGACTCTGGTATCCATGAACGGGTGCAAGTAGGTTCACATCTTCAAACAGTATCTATCGTATGATCTTCTTCACTAAACGCGTTTAGTTGCTAAGGTGGCAGCAGTGCAACGCAATGTACCAGGTAATAACACTTCTACCAGAACTATTTTTAAAAAGAAAAAATGAATATAAATGCTACAGGACACGCAAAGTTCATCACCTTGATGAAATGGATTACGGAAGGAGAGTACGATTTGCGAAGTGGTTAAGACGTAGAAATAGGGAATTTGGAGATATTTGTAAAAAAATAATATGGACAATTGATGCAAATGAGCATTAACATAGATAAACCAAGTTCCAAGAAACGTTCGGAATAAATATTTCGTTGGAAATTGTGGGAACAAACATCCTTGGCACTTTCTTTTACGATTATCATTTGAATAGCGAAATGTATCTTCATTTTCTATTCAATGAATTCAATGGCTACTTAGATGAGTTGCCATTGAATATCCGCCCTGGAATACAATATTTTCAATAGGACGGCGCTCCTTCTCTTAATGCAGCTATAGTAAGGTAACATTAAATGCAATATTTGCAAGAAAATGGGTAGAAAACAATGGACGAATTAACTGGCCAGCTCGATCCCCAGATCTTACTCCTTTAGATTTTTTTGTCTGGGGATATATAAAGGATAAAGTTTTTTCAACACCAAGTACAGATATCGACCGTCTCAAACAAAAAAATAATGTATTAGTATTACACCAATTATGCTAGGAAATTGTCGCAGAGAAATTGTCTGGACCGACAAATTATATGCATCCAACAAAGAGGTCGTCAGTTCGAGCATTTGATGTAGATTGCCAAGTTGCTTTGATTTTTCGCATTGGTTTTTGCCAAAAGTTCATGATAAAGTAAATTGTTTTTTTGTTTGATTGTTGTCACTGATGATGGTGGTTATTTTAAATGAAAGCTACAAAAATATCAAATGTGGTATACCCTTGGAATGTGAATTTATCGCTTTATCAATATCTACAATGAAAAAGACAGGTCCGTATTTAAAAAAAGTGGTCATATTGACACGAAATGTTTCATCGAATATTTATTATTACATCATCATAGTACACTTATAATACAATAACGTTTTCTTTTTCCATTTTTTGATATTTTCCGAAATAAAAATTTCATTCGAAAAAAACGAAAAACAACATTTTTGGTTCTACCCGTATAACTCGAGAAGGGCAAGAGTCCCCGTAAATTTTCTTCTACCATTGCATTGTTCCCGATGACAGTAACTTTTTTCCCCATTCAATCGTCTTAATATCTGTTACGGTTTAGAATACCACATATACCACATGAATACCACATCAGATTACCACATGATAAAAGAAACGGCCTATATAGTTGGTATCCACCACTACGTCTGTGACTGCTACACTCTCAAAGCAAACTTTGTAGCAATTATTATGGCTTGTGATCGCATTCTCATGGTAGCGATTATTTTTGTATAGAGACAAAGTCAATGGATATTGGAGGTGTACAACAAAGTATCAGTATGAAACCAGGGCCATCCAGACATTGAAGGGAGCGGTTGTTAACAAGCGCTTTGCTCCTCTCACGCATATCGTATTTTTACGGTATACGTCTCTCAAATATTGTTGACGAGTGAGTCTTAGATACCAGACATCTGAATATTAGAATTACCAAGGAATTTCATTATTTGTTAGAGTAAACTCACTAAAACCTAATGATATTCAAGAGAAAAAGCGAATAATCTTCATGGGAGAAACAAAATACCTGAATGTTATTGAAAACTTGAAATTTTTTAAAATAATTCGATCCAATTATTCCTTTCATCAATCATAATATAATAACTTACCTGCTGCAAATATAGCTAATACAGGTGCCCCAGTTAAAGTACTTCGATATTGTATAGAAGGTACAAAAACCCTCCATTCTCTGCTTCCCAACTTCACGAAGGAATCGTAGATAACTGGTAACACTTCCGTGAGCACAAGACAAACTACGCTTATTGTGAATGCCGCTATGATTGGTCGCGCCCAGTCAACATCTCTTCTCTCAAAAACTTGTACTAGTGGAATAGCCGTGCCAATCAATTCTCTACGAAAAATACAAATTAGGAGGCAGAAGAAATTGTGTCAGTGTGTATTTCTCCCAATATACTTATTGGATTCAAGGAATGAGACTCCTCTATATTTATCTTTTGTGAGTCTACTTTGAACTGTAATAGGTATATCAGCGATTAGGGGATGTCTACACTGAAATAATAATGCCAATGTTAACGTACGGAGTCATTGCATGGGGATTGAAAGTCCTATGAGCAACGGTCATCCATAAATCAAATCATATTCAGCGATTGGCTTATTTAAACATCACAGGAGCTATGAGAACAATACAAACCGCGGCAATGGAATGAATTACTGGTCTGACTCCTCTGGACCTCTACGTCAAGGAGGTTGCGTTAATGGCTATGTTATGATTGCGCACGCCTGGTGTGAACCTCGAAGTAGGAATGGGTCAATTGAGGCTGAGCCTATGGCGAAAAGTGCTTACTGCGCAACCTCTGCTGCAGGGATGCAATTGAATCCAGTTTTGTGCTTAATAAACCCAACAAAATAAATAAAACAGAATACAGAGTGAGATTGCAAACGCAGTACGCATATAAACAGACAGATCAAAACCAAAGATAGCTCAGGATATGGAGTGTACTCCAAATCACTAAGCCTAAGGATTAAGTGGGGAATGAGAAAAAATACCAGCGTGGTTCAAACAGAATTGAATCGCCAGGAAAGGAATTTCTGGCAAAAACATAACAATCTGCACTGATATCAGACAAATCCTGTTATCCTTGAACAAACAATCTGCTACCTCAGGGCTAGTACTACAGTGCCACCAAGATTCAGCCAAAGCCTCGGTAGATAATAATATTGTCCTGAGGTGCTATCTTGTCAGGATATCCCTGGGCAACCCTGGGAAGCTGGCGCCGAAGAAATATCTGGCGGTGACCAGGAGAAATCTACGCTTAACTTTAGGGATTCTGACTGGCTACTATCAACTAAGGAAATACCTCCACAATATAGGGCTAGTTAATACCTCTATGAAGCAAGTGTGATCAGGAAGATGAAACTGTCAGGCACGTTCTTTGCGAATGTTAGGAGTTATCGTTGATGAAAGAGTATGTTTTCGGCGAGTCTTGGCCTACATCAGCCGATATAAAGATGTCTCCCAGATACCTGTCCACGTTCCTGGAATGGACATGATGGACGATGGCCTAGGAGGACGACTCCTTGGGGGGATGTACAATGGGTAATATGTGGCCTAAGTGCTGTGGGCCTATACTCACCCTCCCTAATCTACATATACAGGTACAGGTATCAACAATCAGTGCACTTTTGCCAACGTAACACATCGTCAGCATACAAATTGACTGCTCAGCATTCGATGAAGTCGATGAAGGCAATTTTAGCCTAGTCCTTATTGGTGAATATTCTACCGATGAGAAAGTTTTCGAAGTATTCGGAAAGATGGTAGTTGGTTGACAAATATGGTGGGTGAATCAGAACTTTGACGGTTAATTTGTTCAGTTTTGAGACAGTGATTTATGAAACGTGCGAACGAGCGTTTTCATGAAGCAGGATCCGACTTCTCCTGTTGGCCAGTGCTGCTGACGCAATTTTCGATACATTCAATCGATCTCGTCACCATATGACTCTGCTGTAATGATTTGACATAGTTGCAGGAAGTTATATTGTACCACACCAGTTGCTGATTACTATACAGTAATCATTGTCTTCTTTAGTCAGTTTTTGTCTGTGGAAAGTGTCTGGGTGGCTCAATGGTGTCTAACCACTGTCCTTAATATCACACATTACTATCCGATACAAAAATGACAATTTTTGTTGATCGTTGAAATCGTGAGGCACCTAATTTTTGAGCTTTTCGACCATTTCGATACGTTTAACATCATCAGAAACCGCATGGGGGCTAACGCCCAATTTTTTCGCCATCCCACAAAACAATTTTGATGGTCAGTCTTCACCACTCTCAAATCCCCGTCTTGGATTACGTTAGGTCGACTACTTAGGAACTCATCTTCGAAGCTACTATCTCCGAAATGAAACATTTCATTGGTTCAGACTTCCATTGTCTGATATTATATAGAATGATTTGAAATCCCTCAAAGATTTGATGATGACTAATAGTGGAATCATCTAGATTCTAAACTCTATCAGACCGTGCTTTCGGGCTCTGTTAAACGGAGGAACGTCTCGAGAAGAAACTAAATATCATCGAAAATGATCTTCAACGGAATGGCCACTCCATGGCGATGGTGGAACAGACTTTGGCTAAAAGAGAGCAGGAATCTCGCAAGGAAGAGAAGCCGTTACAACCAGTGTTTGCAGTTCCCTACATCAGAGGATTATTGGAAAGGATAAGAAGAATTGGGTCCAAGTACAACATCAGAACCTGATTCAGATCCGGAAACACTATCCATAGCAGCCTCACGACAACCAGGCCACCAAACGTGGACTACCAGTCCAAGAATTGCATGAACCAGATACCCTGTCGGTGCGCGAAATCCTATATCGATGAAACTAAGAGGCTAATGAAAGTTCGCATCACTGACCACAAGAAACACACACAGCAAGGGGAAACCAGCAAATCAGGAATAGCAGAGCATATTTGGGCCCATCAACATAACATCTAGTGGTTCCAAGCTGAAATTATACACAGGTAGGAACATTGGTTCAGGAAGAAATTCAAAGAAGCCGCATACATGTTGTCCAACAATGCATTCAGTCAAACTAGCGTGAAAAAACTCAACATATGGAAACCCATAATCGAGCGAAACATGGCCAACTCCCGCCAAACGGTTATATAACGCTGAACTGGTGAAGCGAAAAAAGGAAAGCGGGGATAAGTAAAAGTAATAGAATGACCCATAAGTAGTCATATCTCGGAAGAATTGGTCCAGTCATTACCCGAAGATGATTGTGAATATTAACAATTGAAACGTTGTGAAGTAACTTGGCTTGGAAGCTCATAATTTTTTTTAAATTTTTGTTCCATTGTTCTACTTTTACTTGTATTTTATTTCATTTTTTCAATGTTGAAAAGTAGTTCATTAACACTTTCATTGTCAGATAAATTATTATTTTTTTGTCTGTTTTGGGCTGTTCCTTCAATTAGAATCGATGAAGGAAAATTACCCAAAAATCGCTGAACGACAACATATAGTATTGAGGTGAGAAAAGGGTAAAAAATGTTAATTTGCAGAATATTCTTTATCGATCATAATACACTACAACAAAGTAGAATAAATATTTACATAACCTAATACCAACCTAATAATAATAAGACGAGGATATGAAAGAAAATTATATGCTTAATAAATATAATAATGATAATAATAATGAACGAATAGGCTAATGCTCATTGAAGTCGATACTCATTTGAAAAAATTAAGCACTTTATTCATTGCACGGACAGGATTTTACTTTTCAATGTTTTTCAATTTGACCAATAGAGAAAAATACATATGTTTGAATATGTTCAAAATATGTTAACGAGCTGTCGCACCCCCTACGAACAACAACCCTCGGAAATGGACTACTCAAGCTAGCTAAGAACTAACGAGGTCTTATCTTTTAAAGTGTGATTCCTAATACGGGCTGAACGGTAGCAAGTGAAAATCGATCGTCCGACAATTGATAAGTACCAAACTAATTAAACCATGAACAAATCATGTACGTATTTGAAAGCCAAAGCAATTAAAGTTCTGAGAAATGAAATATTGATTCAATATAATTAAGGAGAACAAAGTTCCAATATATTTAATTAAATTGAAATTGAGTGATTTTTAATTACGTTATTCAGTTTCCTCTCGGTGTAGCTCTACTATATTAGCCAAATTAAGCGAAAAGGTATCGAAGTCAGAGGCAACAAATCAGTTTACCGAAATTCGACACTTCAATGAGGCTGGAAGAGAAAGCTATTAAACTTCAATGGACTTGAAGGAACTTTGTTTCATTCCTGGTCCACAAACACAGGATCATGCTGGAGCCCTTTTTGGGGCGATGGATAGCCATGGCCAAAGGACTACGAAAAGGTTTTGAGGTATGGATTACAATGAATTAATTTTAAAATTCCAATTTCTGACTACGCATTTCAGATGCTTTGATAGCTCCAAATGCACTTTATGTATGCAAATATTTAAGTTTTTTTTACTTACTTCATGGTTCAGGAAACAATAAAAAATGTTGATAATAATACTACTGTCCCATACAATGTGATTCAAATTGGATCCTCACCATTGGGATCTCAAAAACAATGAGAGATACGAACTGGGTACATTAGAGCAAAGTTGCGAATTTATCCTACTAACAATATGCCGTTGAGAAAGTTCTGAAATTCCGATTATATCCGGAGATATCCGAAAAAAAAACCGAAATTTCGGAAAATAGTTTTAATTTTTTTCTGGCTTTATTTTTCGAAGGATTCGAAAATAAATTGCACTTCCACGTGATCACTTTTTCTCTGCTACATAATGGTGTTTTCAGATTTGCCATCCGACGTTTCGTCTTCTGGCCACCATTATCAACTTTATTTTTTTTTATGGGCGCTACTTTGGATTCATTCTGTTTTGAATAGAACCAGATTTTACCTTTTCAATGATGTATTATAACTTATCATTATTTTTCGAAATTGGAGATATTGAAAAAAAATTATTCATATCATAGTAGGCTTTGACTTTGATGTTTCTAACTGTAAATTTCAATTTGTTACACTCAATGACATTTTGTTATTGCACAAGTCATGTTATTGCAAAAACGGCTTTCACGAATAAAGAAAAAAAAAGTTTATTTATTACAAAAACGATAGAAACAGTATTATGACATCGAGAATGTATTTAAACTTGTATCCCGAAAGACGACAACCACATCGAACTAGGTTCAAGTTATTGGATCAAAATCTCACCAAGTTTGGTTCGTTTGAAAAGCCAATAAATGAAAAGGTGAAATATGGTTCTATTCAAATAAGATAGAGTCCAATGTAGCGCCCATAAGAAAAAATAAAGTTGATGATGGTGACCGGAAAACGAAACGTCGGATAGCAAATCTGAAAACATCATTATGTAACAGAGAAAACGTGTTAGGGCAATTTATTTTCGAATTATTCGAAAATAGAGCCAGAAAAATAAAAACCATTTTCAGAAATTTCTGTTTTTTCCGGATATCTCCGAATATACTTTGGATTTCAGAACTTTTTCAACGGCATATTGTTAGTAAGGTAAATGCACAACTTTGCCCCAATTCAACCATCTTCGTATCTCTCATAGTTCACGAGATCCCAATGGTGAGGATCGAATTTGAAACACCCTGTATATTGCGGTGGCCGGACAAGGTAACTACTAAATACTATAATCATCTTCTCTTTGCCACTCCTAACTATTGCTATTTCAGCGACATTGATTGCACATATGACGCTGGGTTCAATGAGTTTGCTGGCAGGGCAAAACGGAAGACAAAGTAACAGTTGAAACATAATTAGTGAACTAGCACAAATAGATTATGATGAGACAATCTTATATTACATACATTTGAAAAATCTTACCAGCGTTCACTAATTGATTTCTTGAGGAAAGTTACCAAACCAAACAAATGTAATGTTCTTTGAGTGATTTCACAAAGTTAAACAGAAGTTTTTTAATTCGGAGCCGAAGTGGCATTCTGAAAATGACCTCTGACTTTATGCCTCCAACTGTCAACTACAAAATACCTTATAAAGTACTCTTCACGAGTAGACAGGACTGGATCCTCCGGGGGAAAGAAATATTAAGAATATTAAGAGGAGATAGTTGTCGGTTCACAGACGGATCAAAAACAACTTCCGGTTCTGGTGCAGGTATTCTAAGTCGTAGATATAAACCTGCTTAGGAACCTATACGACTGTATTACAAGCGGAAATTAACGCTATCGAATTGTATGCAAAGAGACTGGACGAATCCAACCCAATACTCAAGTCAATAAAAATATTCTGGGACAGTCAAGCGACTTCGGAAGCTCTTGGCCCCTACCAAGTTATGTCTAATGTCCTCGATAGGAAGCCTTGACAGATTGTTTCTGGTTTAGATTCCTGGCCATACTGGCCTGGAAAGCAATGAGGCTGCTGCTCCTTTGCAAAGGAGTGTGCTGCAAGCAGCTTCATCGAGCCAGAACCTGTCATAGGTATTGCTTCAGGCTTTGTCAAATAAAGATTGAACACCGGGATGGCAAAAAGATGTATGGACTCCTGGCAGATTTTTCCAGGATTGTCTCAGTCCAAGGCGTTTATTCAACCTTTCGAAGCTTGATACCAAACAGTTGTTGGGCTACATTAGGGATGAACTACGATGTCAAACGGGCCTTCTTACATGTCACAGTCATTTGAGTCATCATATGCAGATAGTTGGACTGTCAGAAGACAGTGTATGTCGCCTCTGTTTGGAAAATGAAACAGCAGAGCACATACTTTGTGCCTGCCCCGCTGGGACCGAATCAGGTTCTTTGAGTTCGGCAGATCCGTACTCTCACCATCTGACCTGAAATATCACTAACCATACAAACTAATCGGCTTTGTTAAGAAACTGGATTTATTTGGTCGAGTGTGAAGAATAGGCGTGAGCCGCAATAAACCCTTGCGGGTTTCAGTGGAGGGTCGAACAGACTCACTCACTTTGGACCTAACCTAACCCAACCTATTTTGGCTGAAGACTAAATACATTTTTCCAAAATTTTTGTGGGTTCTTTGGTGCATGGATACTTCTGAGACCACCGTTTACATACTTTTGGAAGTTCCTAATATCGTAAGCAGTACGAGTTAAATTGTAATATTCTTTCATATCCGCGTCGCACGGATACTGGAAGAATAATATTCCATACAGTAGTAGGCTAGCGACTACAATAAGCGTCGTCGTGAAAACTTATCAGTTTTAGAACAAGAGGGCGCCAAAATTTTCAGGCTGGAAGGCGCACCAGGAGAAATCCTGGTGTCCATCCTTGTTGAAGGGTTACAATACATTATTTTCCAGTGACGCACCGTGAGAAATATCGCAAAAGTCCTTATATGTGGTGAAGGTGTCTCTTAATTGAGTTACTGAAAAACATTTTTATTATAACCTAGCATTTTTGGAAAATTTTCCAGTCAGTGGAACAAATGGTATCAACGTGAGTAGGAGATTTGAGCCGGTTCTAAGCCTCCCCCCACCACTATGACGTATTAATTGCTTTTTTATTGGTTGTTGTTTGTTGAAGTCAAGATGG
>WOGP01004051.1:0-14454 GCA_015342065.1 Leptinotarsa undecemlineata | reverse complement strand
TTAGACGTATTGGTGAAGAGGACCGACACTAAATGGGAAATATCTGTATATCGAAAACCCACTCACACAGGGCGGTACAGGACTCTACTAGATCATGCTTTTGGGCTCTGTAATACAAATGAAGGTTCCGAAAAAGAACTAGGTATCATCAAAAATGACCTTCAACGTAATGGTTACTCCAAAGTGATATCTAGAAGACAGCAAGAGATCCACAAGGAAGAGAAGCCGCCACAACCATTACTTGAACTTCCCTACATCAGAGGATTATCAGAAAAGATGAGAAGAATTGAGTCCAAGTGTAACATCAGGATCTGCTTCAGATCAGGGAACACTATCCATAGCAGCCTCACGAAAACCAGGCCACCAAATGCGGACTGCGATTCCAAGAATTGCATTTACTGGATACCTTGCAAGTTTGCGAGTGGAGAGAATCATATATTGGTGAAAGTAAGAGGCCATTGAAAGTTTGCATTGCGGAGCACAAGAAACACACACAGCGAGGAGAAACCAGAAAAGCCGGAATAGCAGAGCATGTTTGGACTCATCAACAGAACATCAAGTAGGCTCAAGATGAAATTATTCATAAAGAGGAACACTGTTTAAGGAGAAAATTCAAAGAAGCCACTCGATTTTTAGAACAATTTTATTATTAAAATTTTGTGTCAGCAGAAAAACTTCTCTCACAATGACATTTCGTAAAAAACGTTCCTTCAACTGGTAGAGTGAATCCAACAAGCCATCGAAATTTCGTTCTTTTGAAAAAAGTTCTTTTTCGTGTCAGGTTCATTGATAAGATAAATAAAATTTCAAAGATTAATGACAACTTTATAGCAAACAAAAAAATTTCCAGCAGGATGATTCAAAACTAATGTCGATGTTCTTGTTCAAACATCCTTTTTGGCTCTTTATTTATTCACTAATACCCAGAAACTAAAGAACTGACAAGAAAAAGAATAGAACAATGGATTGAACTAACTAATACAATACGAATCATAAAAATTTCATTTCGTCAAATAAAACGGCATTTTCTGTTTTTAGCTCATTGATGAGAAAACCTTTATGGCTTTCTGTTTCTCCACCAATATACATAAACTACAAAACTGACGAAGAACAATAATTAAATCTGTTTAAAAATATGTTTTCCCGTTAATCAGCTATCGCCACCATACGAACGGCAACTCTCAGAAGTTTAGAAACTTGTGCGAGCTAAGAACTAACGATGTCTTACCTTTCAATGTGTGATTCCTAACACAACCAATCAAATAAATCAATAATCTCAGTCATGCGCCGTGTGCATCTTATTTTTGTATTCCTTTCTTTTCTTCTACACTAATCCCTCTCACAACGACACTTCCTCAAAAACGTGTCTATGTCTGGTTGATAGAAATATCATTTGTTCGAAAAAGGAGTGTTTTCACTGTTCATTAGTAAGAAACATCTTGGACTTCTATTACTCCACCAAGTCACTGGGAAACTAATGAAGGAAAATAACTACTATGGAATAGATCAATAAGATATGTTGAATCTTCATCATGTGAATAGTGCATCTTTGTTTTTCATTGAATTGGCGAAACATGGAGAGTCCTTTCCTGAAAACAAAGGAACCCGGGAGTAGTTTATTGAATATGAATACCAATTTCCCATTTGCAAACCATCTACAGGCATCTACATGAGTTCAACTATGACCATGACGTTGCTCATTCGTAAGATTTGGAAGTTGATTTTTTTGAATCCTGAAGAGAACTGAATATGAGGTTTGACCTATCTGTCTTCGTCAAAATCCCATCATCATCAATCACCGAATCAATTGATCTATCGCGTGTTAATTTTTTTGTACTTCATGATATATCTTTTCGGATGTCACAGTTTCAAATATAATATATTTCTGTCATGACAGAAGTTCTCAAGTGAGTAAAGGAAAGCTTATAGCTTGAAAGATAAACATAATAAATAAGAACCATATGCAAGAACTCTAATGACTACTTAACTTCAGTCTGCACTAGAAAAACTAGGTGAATAAATGCTCAGCAGGAACTCTACTAGACTAAGTTTTATCAAAAATTGAAAATGAATATCTGTCCAGAAAAACTGGGTGGAAAAATAAACAGCAAGAACTTCACCAAATAAATTGATTCATTGCGTGTTAATTTTGTTGTGTTCCATGATATTTCTTCTTGGATGATAGTTTCATATACAATATATTTTTGTAATGACAGAAGTTCTAAAGTTAGTCATAAAAACTCATAGCTTCAAGAAATGGCCTGATAGGTGAGTACCATAGTTATCAAGTGTAATAACTACTTAACTTCACTCCGTATCATCCATATGATGAGTTCCAGCAAAAATTGAAAATGAATATCTTTCCAGTTTTTCTGGGAGGAAAATACACAGCAGGAACTTGACCGATTCAACTTATCTATCGCGTGTTAGTTTAGTTCATTAGATCAACTAATCTATCTATACAAAAGTTCCATAAAAAATATAAAATGAATGTCTACCCAGAAAAACTGGGTGGAAAAATAAACAGCAGGAACTTCACCAAATCAATAGATCTATTGCGTGCTAATTTTGTTGGGTTCCATGATATTTCTTCTTGAATGTCATAGTTTCATATACAATATATTATTATCATAATAGAAGTTTTGAAGTTAGTCATAAAAAGCTCATAGCTTCAAAGAAAAGCATAATAGACAAGCACCATAGTCATCAACAATAATAGCTACTTTACTATGCACCAGAAAAACGGGGTGCTGAGCAGGAACTTCAATGAATTGCTGAGTTTATCCCGTGTTGATTTCATTGTTCCATGAATTCTATGAATTCCCTAATTTCACGTTCCATGGATCTCATGTTTCGGTATTTCATAGTCAGTATATGAAGAAAAACCAGTTGATGAACAATGTGTATTAGGTAGTAGATTATAATGCTCAAGATACAGAGAACTATAGACTGACTGACTTCAATTCAGCATAGAAAATTCAATAACGATGATAGAATACGTCGAAATGTTGCAATATTCACGATTCTGCCTAGCCCAAGTCTAGGTCCAGAAAGGGCCAACATATTTTGGCTCGTTCATATTTCTTGCAAAAAACTCACACCAGTTACCGCTCTGCTGGCAGACTTCCATCCCATTTTTCCCGAACAGCGTTTTATATTTCAAGGTTCCGTTATGCAAATAGCCCTGGCCACAGTTCCATTGACAAAATGGAAAATACGTCAGCATTCGAGGAATATCCTTCAAGATCCTTATGATGAATGGCAAGAGGGAGGACTAAGAGAAAAAGGATCATCAATCACGCCTCGTTCCGATGTTTGAATGGCTTACGCGCGTTTTTGTATTGGCTGAAAACTTGTCACTGGCATCGTTCGCGTTTTTCTTCGACATTTTTGTTATTGAATTCGTTTAGTCGCTTGAATTATTCGAGGTGTTTACTGATCGGCTGAGCAGGTGGTAATCAATCATACGAAAGAAAATGTGTTCGCGAATATTAATTTAGGTTGACAATGTATAGAGAACCCAAAATATGTTATTGCGAGAGTGTTTTGCCAACCGAATCGTGAGACAGAACTATTTGAAACAATATACCGGAAGTTCTCAATCTTTTGTTGAAGAAAACTTGGTTTTCTTGAGTTACTTCATTTACAGAGACCAAAGAACATCTGATTTGAGCTTTAAAAATGAACACCATCAAAATGACTTCGCTGCTTCACATCCATCCGCTCGTTTATCCATTTATTGGTAGGTCGGTAGCCGAGCGGTTCGATGTGGTTGCTTTGTTCACTTTCACAATCGATCGATGTTTGAGTCGGTAGTTCAAGCCGCAGGCTGATTTTCACCTACTATCACTTCACTTCACTTACTATCGTCCAACACGTTGAAAGTTAATACCTCGTTAGACCTTAGATCGCACAAGTTCCGACTTCTGAGGGTTTCCGTTTGTAGGGGTACGACAGCTGGTTAACTGAAAAAACATATTTTGACAATAACATTCATTCATTCGTTCGTTCGTTTGTTCGTTCAATCGTTCATTAGTTCGTTCGTTCATTCATTTATTCTTCTGTTTCTCCATTCTTTTATTCATTCATTGATTCGTTCATTCGTTTGTTCGTTAATTCATTTATTCATCAGTTCATTCGATCATTCATTAATTCATTGATTCATTTCGTTCATTCATTGATTCATTGATCCGTTCGTTCATTCATTCGTTCGTTAGTTCATTCGTCAGTTCGATCGTTCATTCATTCATTCATTGGTTCGTTCGTTCATCCATTCATGCATTAATTCGTTCATTCGTTCGTTTGTTCAATAATTCATCAATTAGTTCCTTTGTTGATTCTTTCATCCATTAGTTCGTTCGTTCATTCATTAATTCTTTGATTCTTTTGTTCCTTCATTTATTTATTCATTCATTGATTCGTTCATTCGTTTGTTCGTTAATTCATTCAGTCATCAGTTCATTCGATCATTCATTCATTGATTCTTTCGTTCATTCATTAGTTCGTTCGTTCATTCATTTATTCATTGGTTCGTTCGATCATCCGTTTATTCATTGATTCGTTCATTCGTTCGTTAGTTCATTAATTCATTCATTCGTTCGTTCGTTTGTTCGTTTAATCGTTCATTCGTTCACTCATTAATACTTTGATTCTTTTGTTCCTTCATTAGTTTATTCGTTCATTGATTCCTTCATTCGTTTGTTCGTTAATTCATTTATTCATCAGTTCATCCGATCATTTATTCATTCATTCAGTGATTCGTTTTGTTCATTCATTGATTCGTTCGTTCATTTATTAGTTCGTTCGTTCATTCATTTATTCATTGGTTCGTTCGTTCAAACATTTATTCATTGATTCGTTCGTTAGTTCATTAATTCATTAATTAGTTCTTTCGTTCATTATTTCACTCATCAGTTCGTTCATTTATTCATTAAATTTTTGATAATTTTGTTATTTCATTCGTTTATTCATTCATTGATTCATTCATTTGTTTGTTCATTGATTCATTTATTCATCAGTCCATTAATTTATTGATTCGTTCGTTCTTTCATTTATTCACTGACTTGTTCGTTCATGCATTCATTCATTCATTGACTCGTTAATTTGTTCCTCCGTTCTATCATTACTTTATTCATCAGTTCGATCATTGTTAGGTTTTTCATTTATTCAGTAGTTCATTCCTTTATTCATTCATTCAGTGATTCGTTCATTTGTTCATTCATTAGTTCGTTCGTTCATTCATTTATTTTATGATTCGTTCGTTGGATCTCGGACGAATAAGTCCAGTTATCACCCGAAGAAGATTGTGGGTACTAACAAATGAAAAGTCGTGACGTAACTTGGTTTGGAATCTTTCAATTTTTAGTTTTCATTTTTTGTTAATAATATACTACATTTTCACTTTTTATTATGAGGATGAATGATGAAACTATGTCGTAAATTCTACGAATTCACCAAACTTTTTTTATGAGTCATAATTTTGAATGCAATCACAAAATTAAATCATGAATATTTCGCACAAATTTAACATTTAACAAATAAATTACCGTAATACAAATGGAAATTGAATACTTGGGAGTTATTGATATAGTCATAATTGACAATATTCCAACGCAAAATCCGCTTTTTGGCCTCATTAATTGGAAGTTGATTCGTGTTTCGGGTATATTTATGAGATTTCATTTGTTTTGTTGAAATTAGCAATAGTACTTTGCATTGCAAAATCAGTCATATAGATTTCAATAAATAGTATATCCATACAAGTTTGTTCTCATTTTTTATATTCACAATCTTAACTGCTCATGTTCATTCAAGTGTGGGACTCAAAAACAAATTGAACCTTGATGGTTACTATCCAATTGAGGAGAAAGGAAACTCAAACGTAATCTATAAGAACTATTTAATTATTCAAAAAACGTATCTTTCTGATGAAAAATCCTGAGTGTAGTGCTATTTCAAGGAAAAACACACTGAATCATAAAAGTTGATTCCCCATTCAATCAAAGAGTAGTTTCATTTACTTCTCGTGATTTAATCACTCAAACTGGCAAAAATAAATATTCCAAACAGTGGAAATGCTCATTCCGAATGGTCAAGTACATGACTCTACAAGCGAGGAAGAAAGCGGAGGAAATCGTTGATGACCTCTGTTAATCTTGAATTTTCAGATTTTGACATTATTCAAAAGTATGATTTTCGATGACTAAGATACGTGGTCTATTCAAAAAAGTGTTAGGAATCACACGTTAAAAGGTGAGACCGCGTTAATATTTAGCTAACACAAATTTTGACTTCTGAGGGTTGTCGTTCGTAGGGGGGGTGACAGCTGGTTAACGAAAACACATATTTTTAGTTTAAGTTTTCAATATTCTGAAAACATGGAACTCAAATTTATTCCGATTTTGTGTAATAGTCAGGTCTAAGAAATTTATCTGTTTCTCTATCTCTGTTTCGAGTGTGAAGTGAATGTTGCTATTGAGCTTGTTTATGAATGTCATAAATTGGTTCAGCTATCCTGTAGTACCTCTGAAACAGGCGAAAATATCGTCTACATGTACCAAAAATGAATATGTTTTTTTACCCAGGTCAGAATTTACTATAGTTCATACTATAGTCCACTGTTAAACGTGGACTAAGGAGTGAGTCCATTGGTAAACCTGAATCCTGTTTATAAAATTCGTTGTTGAACTGTGGTAAAAACATTTATTATTATCAGCATTGCACCGGTGCGAAGCCGAGGCGGTTCGCTTGTGGTTTATATTCATTACTCCCAAGTTGTGAGTGATCGAATGTATTGGAAAAACGCATTGTCTATCGATTCTCGTGGGTAGCGAAGCGCATAAACCGACCTTCGGTCTTGTCACTCTTCCGGAAATGACATTTTGATGTTAATTAAAAAAAAGGATTGCTACCGTCCTTTCCATTCAGCGTCGGCAATTCAGATGGGAAATAGAGCCCAAAGTGTAATTTATTTTCCGTGCTAGTATTCCACTTTGGAGTGTTATAAAAAAGTCGATCGGAGTCCGACACTTTCTCTTTCGAAAGATGAAAGCCTCTCGAAAACGTCGAACCAGACAATGTCGAGGACATCGCTCCCTAATCTGGTGATATTGAAGGTTTATAGTGTCCTCCATTCTTACAGTTCTATAAAATGTTGGTATCTTGAGATTGGTAGGTACTATTACGATACGAAGTGATGATAATTGTAATAATTTGTTTTCAATAGATATTATAATCTTCTTCTTTTTTTTATTATAATTTAAAGAATTCTAATTTTGTTTCTGAATAATTCTAGACGGAATTGAAGGGGTTATATTTTTTGGAGTGATTAATTTTTGGGAAAGAAAGTTTTTGGCTTTCTACTACTACATTTCGATACTAAAAAAGATGAGGAAATCTTCCAAAGAAAAAAAAAGTAATCAATTTGAAAATAAGTATCATACATGGATACGTAGATCATGCAAATAAGTAACTTTCAGACACAAACTGAAAGAAAATTATCCTGAAACAGCTACTTTCATATAAACACTGAATTACACGAAAAAAAAAATTCTTTTGAAACAAATACTACTATATGAACACTGAATTATATAGAAGACGTTTTTCTTTACTCAGTTTGTATTTCAAACATTCGTTGTTGAATAAAATCAGATATCATTCACATGAGTTCTACTTTAAAGAACGGTAACATTAATTAACATCAACACATCCATGTATAGAGTTACTTATTCTCAAATTGATTACTTCCTTCCTTCCTTTGAAAGATTCCCTCATCTTTTTTGGTATCGAGATGGAGTAGTAGAAAGACAAAAACTTCCTTTCCCAATTCTAGACTATTGCACAAAGTACCTTTTCACCTTATGAAGTATTTCTTCGCATCTTAGAGGGAATTCTTTGGTAACCAGCTCTCATGTTTATAATGCTATAGAATTCAACAATCATTAAATTAGAAAAGGTAATTGAAAAACCATAACCTTTATCCAGTTCAAAAAATATTCATTGATTATAAAAAAATTGAAAGAATGAATGAATGAGTTATGAACAAGATGACATTCAACAATTCAGCAAATCTTCATCATAAACTAAATTTCTATCAATATACTAAAGTTATTTACAAAACCTAACAAATGTTTAGTAAGTCTTTTTGCACTCTTCCAATTTTAGTTTGGCAAACCTTGTTCATTTTGAACTAGTTTACTTGTTCTAAAATGAGACAAAAGAAAGGAAGAGGTAATAAGAGAAGGGATTCTATTTTTCAGGTCAGGGCCGTAGCGAAAAGAAAAATCAGAGACGGGAGAGAATCCAAATTGTCCTTGGTATTCCACTATATCCACCAGGTATAGGAATATTCAATACAAATGGTAGGAAACAACACTTAAATAATATTGTGCTTATTGTCTTCTGCTATTATTTTTTCTATCTTCACGGCTAGAAATTTCCCAACTTTACCAAGTCGAATGAACAGTGAAAAGTTGGGAATTTTGTAAAATTGCCGCTTCAAAATTTGTGGACTGTTCAGGTCTCTCACTTGGGAGAATATAAACTTTTTTAAAGTTTTCAAAACAACTCAGAATTTCAAAGTTTTGGATCTCCAAGTTATGCATGTTGGGAAATCTCAATCTAGTCCTGGTTCCTTCCCTTCTCTCATTACCTCTTCCTTTCTTTTGTCTCATCTTTATTTTTATTTTTTTAATTTGTTTTCATTTTTATACTATTATTTTTTTCTATCTTCATTGCCCAAAATTTCTCAACTTTTTCCCAAGTTGAAAAAGCAGGGGGGAAGGCTTCTCCCAACCCCCGTCCCCCATGGCGGCAGCCCTGATTCAGGTCACTGGTCGAGTTCGTATGCAAGGGGTTTCATTCAATCGCACTACGCACTACGGAGGCATAACTTCACCAGCAGCAGGAGGTTGAATATCTTAATGAGGGTCTATCTAGAAGTGATTTCGAATTGGGGCGAAAGTAACCAGGTTCAATTCAATGCCACAAATACCCAGACATCGGTTTTCTCCAAGAAAATGAATATCTCCGAACCGATAAGTTTGTTGGGGATCAAAATGAAACCAATATGTCTTGGCACAATCATGTCACTAGAATCGCAAAGGCTGCTTCTCAAAAACTTGGAACACTGTTCCGAGCCAGAAAAATGTAGACACCTCAGCAACTGTTGGTGCTTTATAAAGCTGAGGTCAGGCGTTCTTTAGAGTATATTTCTCATGTATGGAGCTCTGCCCCCAAACATAACCTGAAGTTGCTGGATTCCATCAGAAAAGAGCCACCCGCCAGATTGGATACGCGAATATCACGTGCAACTTTGATAGCCTGGAACATCGAAGAAAAGTTTTTAGATTTGCCTCTCTTCTATAGATACGGAAAGTTTTCAAGTAACTTGGCATAGTTGATTCCACCAAGAGCGGTACATATCAGAAATACGTGACAAACCGTGGCTGCTCATCGTTTTGAGATTCAATTCAGTGCACCTCAAACTGCGTTTATGTGGAATATAATTCTTGAGAATGTTTTTCTAAATCGATTTAATCTCCAGCGATTCAAATCCACTGCGGATCGCTACTTTCGCGAAGGTACCGCTTTAAGAGCGTCTTAAGGTATTGTATTCTACCCTGAAAAAAACAAAATAAATAGGTCATCAATCAAACAAATAATATGGTGATAATTATGTCATTAACATCAAGTTGTAAAGGTTTCTGCCAGATGAGTTATGTAAGGTTACGATTCTATTATATTTCTTTGAATTCTTCTCCATCATCACTTATTGTGTAAGAACCACGTCTTCATTCACTATATTTCAGTATGAGATACCTTAGATAATGCCATTCCCAATTTGAGATCAGAATTCATAATTATTCACTTGTGAAATTCATCCAATTTGAAATATGAAATGCTCACGGTTGTTCAGTTATAAAAATACGTATTCGTGATGTATAAAGGCATCAAAATACCTCAATTGGTCTCAAAATCCAACTTTTTTTGGCCAGCTACAAACTAAAGCTCTCTCTGATCAAATACCAGCATAAACTACTCCCTTCACCACTTAAGAAGGAAAAGATTTTTCAAAAAGTATGCGTTTCATCGCATTTTTTATTGATCACATATGTGTATTCTTCTGTTGACCCAACTGCAGTTGTTTTGAATTTGAATATGTTCACTATTTAGGTAAAACAAGTCCCAGTGAATCTGAAAATTTCTCGAAAATGATCATGACAATTTTTTGTTCTACGGGTGTATTATAAATTGGCAGTGTATAATAAATAAATATTATTCCAGCTCTCCTTTCGATTTGTCACTTCACTGTCGAAGATTTATTGGGTGTTATGTAGGTCGAGTGGAACGGATACAACAGTGAGAATACGGGAATGGGATACGATTGAACAGTATATCTTTTGCGAATAGATTCTGCAGATCGAAAAGTGGAATATGTGTTTGAAATTATTCTAGTACGACAGCTGTGAAATGTTCCATATTTATTGAAACGGATATGAAATATAGTTCTGGAAATACTTGGTAGTCCGTGAAACGACCAGGGACATTGATGGAAAAGAGTACATGACATTTTTATTAGAGGTGAATTCATCGATAATAATATATCAATATTGAGGTTCCATAAGATAATGTGAACAGAGCCCTCGCCATGGGAGGGTAGGGAGGAGCCCCCCTCCCTTGCGAATAAGTTGGGAATGAGTTGGGAAACTTTGGGCTGTGAATATAAAAAAATTAAAGTAATAAAATTAATAAAGAAATAAAAATGAGAGAAAAGAAAGGGAGATGTAATAACAAAAGGAAAAAACCAGGAGAAGGTTGGGATTTCCCAATATGCATAACTTGGAGATCCCATACTTTGGAATTCTGAGTTGTTTGAAAACTTCAAAAACGTTCAATTTCTCCCGTGTAAGAGAACAGTCCTAAACAGTCCACAAATTCTGAGGTGACAATTTTACAAAATTTCCTGCTTTTCGCTGTTTCTTCTCCTTGGAAAAGTTGGGAAATTCCGGGCCGTGAAGATAGAAAAAATAATAGTTGAAAATAATAAGCACAATATTATTTGTCTCCTTTCATTTGTATTGAATATTCCTATACATGGTGGATATGGTGGAAGACCAAGGACCTTGGTCCAAAGTAGTACCAAAATTAATTTTTGTTTGTGCATACCTTAACGATAATAAGAATTCAGCCAGTCTTTGGATAGCTAAGTGAGAACATTAATATATTATAGTAGTAACTAATCACATGGTTTTCAGTTTTTCGAAAGTTGGGAAATTTTGCTGGTGGAGTTGGTAAAATTTGGATTCCCTCCCCCCCTGGTTTTTCTTTTCACTACGGCCCTGAATGTGAAGCACCTCATGAGGCCATCTGAAATAATTATTGTTCGAAAATAGTAACCAGTTTATTTTCAGAAAAAAACTTATTAATACAGTTCATTGTAATATTTTCACTATACAGAGTGTATACAAATACATTAAAATATTCAAGTATCGTATTCCTAAGACAATTTTAAGAAAAAAAGTTTTCATGAACTTGTGTCCGCAAATGCTTCGTTTCCGAAATACGGGGTGTTGAAATTGAATTTTTTGTTCGCTTTTTGAAAATAACTTTTGCAACACCCAGGTTTTTTTTGTAACAGTAATACAAGCTTCTTCTCTCCTTATCAAAGAATTCCGTGACTAGTGATTTTAGGTGTCCCCACCTAGCGTAAGTGCCTGGACACGCTGAATATTATTAGGATATAATTGCTGTTCCTTCAAAATTCTATAAACTGTCATGTGACTCACATTTAAAGTTTGACAAATGTTTCTTGTACTTGTCTCTGGATGTTCATAGCAGTGAGACTGTTGATCTTTTTGCCGAATATTTTTCAACAATTCACAGTAATGAAGTGGTGGATCAAATTCCTGAATATAAATTTGATCGGACAGTTGATGTTTGCAATTATATCATCGATATAGTTGAAATTATTGACCTAGTTATGTCTTTGCCTTGGAAATTGTCCACGGGTCCAGATGGGATCCCTCTTTTTCTCATTAAAAGTTGCATCTTCACTTTGGCCCATCCCATTCATTCAATTTTCAATATGTCCCTAAAATCTACTTTATTTCCTGAATACTGGAAAAACTGCTTTTTAAAACCTGTTTATAAGAGTGGTTCTCAGAACGATATTAAGAATTATCGACCAGTTTGCAATCAGTCCGAACTACCAAAGTTGTTAGATTGCCTAATAACAAGAAAATTATCGTGGGATTGTAAACATATAATAATAAATCAACAACATGGTTTTGTTAGTGGAAGATCTACCAGTACGAATCTGTGTCTATATCAAAACTTCATCATAAATGCCTTTGAAAAAGGCATGCAGGTTGACTCGATCTATACAGACTTCACTAAGGCGTTCGATCGTGTCAACCATCATTTGTTGCTGAATAAACTTAATTACTTAGGTATTCAAGGTGATATACTGAAATGGATTGGGAACTATCTCTTTGATAGGACACAGTTTGTTAAATATGGCAGCGCAATATCTGCTCCCATCGCAGTTACGTCTGGTGTACCCCAAGGTTCCCACTTAGGACCCGTACTTTTCAATCTCTTCGTGAATGACATAAGTAATAATATAAATGATAGCGAATATTTACTCTTCGCTGATGATTTGAAAATATTCAGAATGATTTACGACTCATCCGACGCTGAAATACTACAAAAGGATTTATCTAAGCTCTCCTGCTGGTGTGACGTTAACCTTCTGCAACTCAATATCATTAAATGTCACCTTATTTTTCTGATAGACACCGTACATACGTACTTTTTTGTTTCCGTGTTATACACATTGCAGAGGGTTTCTGAAAATGGAAAATCAGTTGGTTTCAATTTTTTCAACAGGGAAATACTTTCAGCAGCAGGTGTTTGTCATCTCAAATCAATTGGGTGAAACCCTAGGGAAAGTAAAATGGCCAGCTAGACTACCAGAACTCACGCCAGGGAACTTTTCATTGGTGCTAGTTGAATAATCAAGTGTTGAAATTGAACCCGGAATGAAAAACTAACTTAATATATTCCAACATTCTCAGGAAACAACTAAAATCAAATTTATATCTCATTGTGTTTATATCAACCTTAATTGTCACAATAATAATGTAGAGAATTCATTCCAATTCGTTGAGTCGTAATATACACACTTCATGAATTCACAAACGCAATTGAAAATAATTTGGCATGGCTTCGAAACGACTTGAGAATATGTTCTAATTCTGTATAATTTATTAACAAGATACTGAGTGCTTTGTTTATGGAAGTGGAAAGATACCTTTCCATCCTATTGTATTTATATCACGACGACTAGTTCATCGATCTAGTCAATATTTATTTCAATGAAATATACTTCGAATGGTCTGATAGTGTAATTATTTGTCTTCTCAGATAATTTTTTTCAGATAAATTGATCTTTGGAAAATTCTCTGGTCGAAATATCATCAGCAATGTCCTTTGTCTTCTACTCAAATAGTAAATGGAAGTTATGATAACCTTTGTTAATAAAAAAATGAAAACCTTTCAAAACTAGAGTACTTATATGATAAGAAAACTATTTTTCGGGTCTGTTGGTGGTGATTCCTAGGTTATCATATCTGAAGTTTCGCCAACACCTGCGGTAGGCACTATCAAGCAATGAGGCAATGGACTACCTGTTAGTATACTCTGTTTCCTAATAGTTAAAAGTAACAAATGCTCATTATACATAAATAAATAATAAATAAAATTTTTGACAGTAATTGATGTATACAATATGAAGTAGAAATAAATGCGAAAATACCCCTCAACTAAGTTTTTGTGGGGCTAATAATAATATAAAATGGTAAAATATATAAAAATGTATCTACAGCTAACAACAATTCGCTTACAAATCCACAAGTCAGAACACAACTATTAATTTCTTATTGCAATGTAACCTTTCACTTGAGCCCAAACGTGTTCAATAGGATTATAGTCCAGTCATTTGGTAGTTTTACCTGGAAAGTTTTCCGGGAGTTTTGAAAATTGGTTAATTTATAGATTTGGGTATGTTCTTTTCGAATTTCAACTTTGCCACCACGTACCCCAGCCGCTCACGCCGCCATCTTGAAAAAATGGCGTCTAAAAACGGTTTTTTGGGAATATCTCCTTTCCGACGCATTTTACGAAAAAAATATGTATGTACAAAATTAAAGTAGAAAAAATTTTCTACAATTTATGTATCAATAATTTTTTTCATAAAATCGTAATGTACTTTGTGGCGTACGAGCGCTACAAAGTACATTTTAATAGACGTTTTTTAAAAAAACTCATTTCCACACCACCTAGAGCTAGAGTAAGCGGCGCGTTTTTTTATTGTGGTTTCCCCTATAGGCCTAATCCACTTGTGATAAATTTTATTTTGAAATTTAGCGCAACCTCCTTCGCTTTGCTGTTCCT
>WOGP01004050.1:0-14454 GCA_015342065.1 Leptinotarsa undecemlineata | reverse complement strand
AAACACAAGGATAAGCCAATGCATGGGGTCTTCTTCAATAACATTGAAGACCTTGGCTTATCAAAGCGCCTGACCTTCGCTTTTCTCAGGTCGAGTGTGCTGAAGTCGGAAACTGAGGGGTTCATCATGGCTTGCCAGAATGGTGTCTTCAACACCTTAGTCTGCCGCAGTCGCGTGATGGGTATAGAGGTTCCTGACACAAGGTGCAGGGCCTGCCGCGAGGCGTCCGTGACCATAATGCACTTGCTATCATCATGCCCAGCATATGCGGTCTCGGCCTATATCCATCGACATAACACGGCCTTAGGAGTACTATATTACCATCTACGGCACTCTTACAGTATTGACGAGACACCGGTGTTGCCCTACGCTCCAGGGGAGATTGAATCCGTTGTGGGGAACGAGAAGTGCCGAATTCATTCGAACTATTCGTTCCCCACCCTCAGGCTCATACAAGCTAATGAGCTCGATATAGTCCTTTTCAATCACCAGAGCAAGTCGATATTTGTCATGGTGTTCTCAGCTTCTGGCGAGACGAATATCGTCAGAAAGGAGAAGAAAAAACGGATAAAATATCGAGATTTTCTCTTCGAACTCCGCAGACTCTATCCAGACCACTCTACTCTCGAATTTTAAAACCATACTGTTGAAAATTATCCCCTGAAAAAAATAACGCCGGCCGCCGCTGGTCTTCCCCGCTCGACTGCGACTTGATCAAGGTCGCGCTCAACGTCGCGTCTGGTCGAGAATTGTTCCACCGGCTTCCACAGACTTCCTGCGAGTTATATAAGTAATACCAGGACATAGGGGAGACACTCTAGTTCGGAAATTGAAGTGCCAATTGAGTTTATAAGGCAATAGAAATTTGAGCCTTAGTCTGAAGTTCATTTAGAGTGTTTGTGTTTTATTGACAGTGTAGTAGTGGAATGAAGTCGAGTTCAATAATTTCACAGTGTGGTCAGTTATTTTAGAACCTACGGAGAAGACATACCAACTCATACTCGTATTAATACGCTTGAGGAAGCTATTGCATAGTACGTTGAAGTTTGTAAACTGTCTAGTAAAAACCCCATAATAAAGTATTAATTGAATATGTAATTTTGTCGTCCAAATGAAATATTGTACAGTATTTTCAATATATTCATAGTACTAATACGCAGACTCTATCCAGAACACTCTGTTGGAATGGTTGTTTTAGTTATTGGATCTCTTGGTTGAATGCGTATATTAAAATCGTCGAGATTTTTGAACTTCAATAATTTCTCAAGCAGATTATTAGGCTGTTTCAAGTGTAATGTGTTTTTGTAGCTCCATATCTGAATATATATTTATTATACTGTGTCATAGTACACAAGTACTGATCGATAGAGAATCTTGTACTTTTTGCCTCTTTTCGGCTTATTACTATATAATTTTCGGTCAATTTTGCTCTATGAATTCAAATTGAACCAAAGCGCCACCGAAACATCCCGAAAAATAAACCAGGCAGTGTTCGACGCTGGTTCGCGAAATTTCGTTCAACAAAATTTCAGCCTCGAAGATGAGCCCCAAAATTGCCGACCTACAGTTATCCAGGACGAGGATTTGAGGACCCTGGTGGAGACTGATCCATCACAAACGATGTTTGAAATGGCCGAAGAATTGGACATCAACTCCCCACGCGTTATTTGATGATTTAAAACGTATTGGAAAGGTCAAAATGTAGCTGCCCCAGGATTTGAACGATCGATAGAAATTGTTACGTTTCGAAGTATGTTCTTCTTTTCTTTTGTAATGAAAAGTGGATTCTCTACAACAAGAGATGTTCACGACAGTGGTTGGATACCAATGAGCCACCCAGGCGATTCCCAAAGGCGAAAACCCATAAAAAAAATTGCCATGGTTACAGTATGATGGTCAGCGGATGGTGTGTTTCACTATAAGTGTCTGCAACCGGGCCAAACCATCACAACAGAGTCCTATTGTGAGGAAATTGACGAAATGTACTGTCTACAGAAAATTGCGTTAGCAGCAGCCGGCCCTGGTCAACAGAAGAAGTCCGATCCTGCTCCACTACAACGCCGTCCACACGTTTCACAAATCACCGTCCGAAAATTAAACGAATTGAGCGAAGAAGTTCTGCCCCAACCACCATACTCCCCAGACCTCTCGCCAACCGACTATCATCTTTTCAAGCACTTCGCTAACTGGTAGAACCTTCGCCAATCAGGAACAGGCAAAAACAGCCTTCGTCGACTTCATCAAATCCCTCGTAAATAATTTTCATGCTGATGGATTAATTGACTTGTGTTACGTTGGAAAAAGTGGACGGATTCAAATAGCGCTTATTTTGATTAAATTGTATGAGTATTCTCTGAGGTACAGTTCAAGTAAACGATACAGTAAAACCTACCTTCCAAGAATTCCCCTTTAATAATTAATTATAAAAGAATCACAATATACAATGGATCGCTTCAAAAACACATCATTAATTTTATTCGCATTTGGCTAATTTCAGTGTAGGTGACCAATTTTTGCTATTAAGATACGAATAGCTCCTAAGAAAAAAAAACTGTTGAACTGAAAATTTGTTTTTTTTTATCCAATAGGATCGTGTGAGCATGCTGCTTTTGTTAAAAAAAAAACGAATCACAACAAACTTCTAATGCCAAAAAACTGGAACAATGCCTTCTCGGAACCTTCTCTCTAAAAATAAAACAACTAAAGAGTGGTATTTCCTTCGAATACACTTCCCTTTTTGACGATCGAGCAATATCATAAGGGGATAAAGATAACAATCCGAAAGCGAACACCATTGTTTATAGATTGTTGAGGATCTTTATTGACATAAACAGTTATGAATTGCTTTTTGAGAAGGGTAAAAGGAATTTCAAACGAGAACGCTGCAGTTGTTTTGAGTAATCAACTGCTTTTCGGGTTTTGGCAGTGGTTGTCAAATAAGAGGGTGTGTCTGTCAGTGGCTCCGTGCCCATGGTCAGGGCATTCTTGTTATGAGATAACAACAGGTTGCTACGTGAAAAAATCAACTAACATGAGTAATGTAAGTGAATTTTGAATGAACAAGAGTGAAGATAAACGGAAGAGAAACAGCTATAAATATTTTGCTACACGAAACGGGATATTTTCTTGATAACACTGACTGAAACTAATTTCATATACTTTTTTATAACTGTGAGAAATGCTTGATCTCAGCTTGATAGGATTATCTATATCTATAAATTAGCACTTCCCACTAAATATCACATTTTTGGCATTCCTAAAATATTAATTCTAATCTGTTCCACATTTAACGAGTTTGGCACCAGCGAAGCTATTCCCTAATCCTTCCAGAACTCTCCCCAAAAGTTTAGCCATTAAAATTTTCCCCAAAAATATATCGAAGTAACGAAAACATGAAATAAAACAAAGTTGAAGTACACGCAGTAAATCACAACAGCAATAAAAACAATAATCTTACTTTTGTATTTTCGTGTTGACACTTAACGCACGTCTCAATAAATTTTTCGAGTCTCTGTTTTGCGCGACATTCGTGTGTGGAACGCGAAGCGTGCTATGATAATGCACGTTTTTGCTTGACTGCGGAACAAAAATCGCGAACCGGTGTATTTGATCCAACGACGTGCGCCAGCAACTCTGGAAGATGAAGCTGTCGTCGTCATGGTTACAGCCGGGTGTTACTGCAATCTAGCCATCTACTGACAAATAGCCGAAATATAATAATGAAAAAAGTTTCTGAGAAAAAAGTAGGGTTTGATTTTGATGAATAGAACCTGTAATGTCACGTAAAAGTTCAGAGAGATAAAATTAAATGTAAATGCGTTCGGTTATAGCACTAGTAATTTAATGCTTGCTTCCAACAGCTTCTATCGGTTACAACGCTTCACCTTCAAATGTGATAGACGGTAACTGCCGAATCCATTTGCAATAACATTTGTAAACTGGCATATGTTTAAAAATGATCATGAAATAACAATGTTCAGAAAAAGAGTGTTGCCCTCTAAACTGTTTCGGCTTTATATTTCATACATCTATTAAAATTGACATAACATTCGACACAGATTATGTACCGTTCAATGGTCTCATTCAGGTTTCATCCAGTTGTAGACTCGGTTATTTATGATTATAGGATACGATAGTGTATTGTTGAGTTTTTCTGATTTAGGTCTACTATGTTATAAACTCAAATTCAAACATATCTACTCAATGTTAACAAAACTTTGATTTGATATTTAAGTGGATCCACCAACACGAAGAAGATATTTGAAAAAGGAGCTGTTTCCGCTGGAAACTCATCATTTACTATAACCAGAGTAACAACGAAAAGAAAATCAGGAGTAACCAAAAATTACTTTAAACATGATATATATAAAACTGGAGTTTGTTGGTTGTATACTCGAAAAATTCAACCTTCATCGACTTCAGAAAGTGAATTGACTAAATACGACATCTACAAAGTCCTGTCTAACACAAATCACTGCAGTTTCATGTGGCTGTTTCCTGTATTTCACTTACCTGTTCACCTTTATAATAATAAAAAAACACTTCTCAGAAAAAGTGTACTGTTTGAAACACAGCCAAAACAGAAACAGAGTAAACATTATCAACATTAAGCTTTATAGATCAGCTGTTTACCATTTAAAGTCAGCATTTGTTGAACATATTATCACCTTCATCATTAGAAATGTTTTCTTATTGGAAATATTTAATTTTGTATTTTTATTTTTGTCGATGTACCCCTTTTTCCTCTTCCTTTAAGAAGAAACTAAACAGTCATTGAATACAATAATATGGCTTAATGGTCCTCAATGGTAGCAAAAGCCATTATCATAGAGAGAGAGAAATACAATAATTGTGAATTCTACATATTATCGAATTAAATATGTCACCCTATACTATTTGTTTTGAAATCAATATCGAATATGCATTCTGTACACACGATAATTTAATAAAACTATATCAAGAATTATATAGTCTTCCAAAATTATGTAATGAGGATCCTCAGCCTCCTCAGTAGTCGACTAAGGCACAAACCACCTACTACTAATAGAGTAAACAGTTTGTGGACTAAGGACTTTATCAGTTCAAAATTAAAATATGGCAACAGTGTGGGCTACTGATTGGCAGGACAAGTAGGAATTTGAAAATATGAAAAATTATTGAATAGTGAATTGTATGGGGGAGAGTTCTGTTTATATTCACAAAATAAAGTAAATAATTATGAGCTCGGAAAATACAACACCTCTTTTGGATTCTAAGAAATGCATTACAATTTTATTGGATGTTGCAGGTACAACTACTTCCAATACGTTTCTAAAGGTGAGATCAATTTCACATATTTTTAACAAAGTATAAAATGTTTTGAAATGTGTATTAAGACTTTTGGTTTTGTTTTATTACCTCTTAGTTTCAGTATTTTCAAAAATATTATCAGTTTTTTTTAGTAACCTTTGAACTTGACTATGACTATAAAGTATATTCAAAAATAAAAAATCTCTTATCAGTTCAAAGAGAGGTCATGTGTAATGATTCCTAGTAATCAATTTTAGGATACCCTGTTTGCTTATATATTGAAGCAAGCTAAAGAATATTTGAAAAAAGCATGGGAAGAGAAAGACGTGAAAGAAGCAATAAGGCTTATTCTCAAAAATGATGCAATCGATATTGAAGAAACTGTTAGGATTATCAAAGAATTGACAGAAAAAAACAGTGATAATAAAGGACTGAAGATTCTACAAGGATTGATTTCCAAAAAAGGCTATGAAGTGGAAACCTCAAATCCCAGTTAGCAATTTTTCAGTAACCATTTCAAAAATTCAATTTTTTTTATTAGTAAATACATTTATGTCACCTGAAAATTATAGATTATTCCAACTATTTTGATAACCGCCCAGTTCATTTTCAATTATTTATCACTACTATTTTGATTTTATGTATAGTGTATTCTCCGATGTTCCTGCGTGCCTCAAATCTTGGTCTGAATCTCGAAAAGTTGCCATATACTCGACAGGCAGTGTAGAGGCTCAAAAACTTCTCTTCGCAAATACATCAAAAGGAGACCTTTCAAGCTATATCTCAAAGTATTTTGATCAAAGTGTTGGTAACAAAACCGAATCCGCAAGCTATGAGAAAATTGCCAAAGAATTAGGAGTTGAACCTGAAGAAATCGTTTTTATTACCGATAATGTCAAAGGTGAGTAACTAGAAGGAATGAGAATTAATGGATAAGAGATACTGAGCTACAAAAACAATGACATCCCAATAGATAAAACTTTTGAAACACCCAATATTTGAAAAATTATTTCATAATCACTGATGAATAGAAAGAAACATGATTTGGATGTGGTTATTATGAAGCATTTGTATTACCTAAATTTTTTGAATTTGGTCACTTTTTACAGAGGCCAAGGCTGCAAAATCAGCAGGCCTAGTTGCAACTGTCATCAGACGTGAAGGAAATGACCCTTTACCAGCAGAAGCCTCTAAAGAGTTTCCAATAATCTCTAGCTTTGAAGATGTGTTACTTGACAAAGTTGCAAAGCGCAAAGAAGTGGATGAGCCGGTTTCTAAGGAGATGCCTTCAAGTAAAAGCAGAAAACTCGAGTAGATATTTTACTTTCATATTTTTCATTTTAGAATAGGATATTTGAATATATTTTATTTCTGGGGTAGATTTTCAACTAGATTAGAATATTCAGTATTTGAATTTGGGTATGACTGGTTTTACAGTTTCATCAGTTTTAAAGTTTATAGCTGGATTTTCTCAAATGTTACTGGTGCTACTGTCAACTGTGGTAAAATCCAAAATATTCCTATGTGGTATAACTCAACACTTCCATTTCAGTTTCAAGTAACTTAGTGTTGTTTCAGCAAAAGAAGTGAAATATTTTATTTCCATCCACCATATAATAGTAGTTATAGTGTATAATATAATACAACAAAAACAAATGTTTTTGATGTATTCCTTCTATATTTTATTTAAATTAATGTATGTGACAAATGAAGCATTCAAGGTTATGTTTTACCATGTTGTGATCACAAACCACCTACTATAAGAGAGTAAGTAGTTTGTGGTTGTGATTTCTCGAGATTGTTGAGGATCATCTGTTTGTCTTTTGACTTTTTTGTCATTGCTTGTTTTCAAAAACAATCAAAGATTAAATAACCAATCCTGAGAAATAATAACAGGACGGCTACTGTGTCACTTTATATTTGTGAGTAGGTGGTTTTATCTATAACTTATAAGTTTGTTAAATTTTTTAATTGTTTTGGTTTTCCAATGTAAATAAATTGAATTTGTGGTTTTAATCATTTAGTTTATTTTTAGACAAGAATTATAGAAAATCGATAGGCTTATCATGGTCAAAACTCATCACAAGAGCATAAGCCCTTTTTGTGAAAACATTTTCCTTGGTAGTTTGTGAATTCAATATGAGAATTAATATCTCTAATTGATCTGGGAAATAGAAAAGAAAATTGTTAAGTTTGTTAGAGTTCTCCGAGCTATTTGTTCACTTCTAGTCCGGATGGGGATTACCTTTTACTTTCTTCGTGTATCTCTTTGAATTTTCGTCACTGTATACTCTTTAAAATTTCAAAATAGACAAATTTAGTTTTGGACCCATTCCAATCATTGACTTCCAAAAGTTATGGGAACTGGATAGCTCTACAAAACAAATCAAAAATTAGATCTGCTGGCGCAATCACTGGATAAGATTAGAAATTTACATAATTTTCGAATCTCTACTGGAGTTGCCGAAGTTTTCAAATACTAGGAGACAACTATTATTGGTACGACTCTCAGTTAGTATGAAATGCATCATTGAAATGCACTACCTTCCACGCTGTGATGAACAAAACCATTTACAAGAATGAGGAAATTTCCACAATTGTCTGTCAAATACGATGCAATGTCAGTCGCGGTATTAGCCAGGGATGCAGTTTTGTTACAGAATTTTGGCAAGTTCTACCTTCTAGAAACGTTAACGTGAATGTTTCGAGCTGACATCCCAAGTATTTATATTTCTCCTCCACAGTGCATTCATGTTTAAGTTGCATTTAAATTTTTCAAGCTATTCTTCGTTCTGAATTTCAAAATAGTTTACAGACAGTGAAATGAAGAAATTGAACCTCTGGCGTACATGAAACACTCTTCTCAAACGCGTGTTTCACCAACCAAATTGGATTCATCAGAAGACTAATTCCTAACTGTAAAAATGATCTTTTTATATATACAAGGTATTTTACTTCTCACATCAGTGATTTCTTGTGTAAAAATTGACGGGAAATTCTCTCATAGTTCCTACAAATTTTAAGTCTTTCATATAAATTGTGAGCAGTTTGGAATAGTTCCTTTGTCACTATATAGAGCTCGCATGCCACTACTTTGCTATTTCTAGACTTTCAAGAACATCCAAGAGTCTTGTGATCTCAACAATTTCAGACATTTATTCTATGGATGTTTTGTAAAGCATTTCGAATGACACTATAAATGAGACTCATTGAAGGCTTTTGGATTTCTGGGAAACATAAGTAGCGCAGTCGGTAGAATATTAAGTGAAAAAGTTCATTGTGAAATTGTTCACTTCAGTTTCAACTTTGTTCAAACTCGCGAACGGTACTTATCCACCGTGGAAAACATGAGTTGTGTCCCTAAAAGTGGAAGTATATCCTACAAGATATCAATAGACCAAATTTAGAGTTAAGAAATTAGTCTACTTCATCTCAGGAAGAATGTTTTAACAACTTCATATGTGAAACGCCCCTCTCAAGAAAAGTGTTATACTTTTGGTATTTGGGAACAATGCTCATTTTGCAGTTGATCAAAACATAAGTGCTTCCTCTATTGATAAAACATTGTATTAGCGGTTTTCACTGAATAAAGGATTTATTCCAATATTTTTAATAATGTGAAAAACCGACAGAAAAAGTATGAAGGTGGTAACACAAAACTCTTATAAAGTCATATCCTGCCACCCCTAATTGGTACTGCAGTGCATTGAAGAATGAACTATATCAAGGTTATTGTTACAGCCATTAGAACAATGAAACAACATTGAATAGAACGCTACAAAACTTTTAATATGGTGCTTGAACGTATACAAGAAGTTGCAGCCATATACCGTTATAGGCCTGTACACCAAAATAATACTTACATCTAACAAGTAACACAAAAAAAAAATAAAAAACTTATTGTGATGGTCAATGAAATTTGCTTGTTCAGCAGTATATCACAAATTGAGTTAGAAATTTATTAAAAAAAAAACAGTTCAGATCTAATGAGTATTTTGAACAAAAGAAAGTGAACAGTCAACGTGGCGGAATGCTATACGAATCGAAACTAAGTACAAATATTGGAAAAACAAAATACACGTACAGGGTGCCAAAAAAAAGTATCGGCATACACAGAAATCTGACTCAAGTGTTATACAGGACCCAGGGAGTGGTGGTAGAGTCCACGGTACTGGCTACCGATACTTCAATATGAAATATCTTTGTGCAGAAAACTAACCCACTCAACACCCTGTACAGTGAAATACAAGATCCAGTCTTGATAGTAATTAAATAGATCGCAAAATAATACTAAATTCAAAAATACATAAATGCCAATTTTTAGTCTTTTCGTATTCCAGTCTTGGCTCATCACTTGGCACTTTCGCTTTGGAAGAACTTTTTAAAGAACTATCAGGAACAATTTAGATCACAACAGCAAAGATAGAAAGAATACAAAAATCCCTCAAAGCGGTAAAACAGTTGACCGAAGGAGTGAAATGTACAGCAACTCTACCTTCTCTGATCTGGAAACACTCCCTCTAAAACACCCTGTACAAAGCGGTACAACCAAAAAAGCACCTACCTAAACGAGAGAGTTCCTTGTAAATAATAAATAAGGTAAAAAACTGAACACTACAACATTACAATTACATCCAAACATATAAAATATGAACAATTACACTTCGACACTCACAGGAGGCGCACTTTCAGACGCCTCGTCAATTTTTTTCACTTTGATATCTTCTACGTTGGTTTCGGACTGGCTCGATTCGCCATTTTGTTTCTTTTCTTCAGTTTCCTCCGCGGACTCGCCGTTCTTTGTAATCTCCTTTTCGATACCATTGGCAAGCTCGCTTTTATTTTCTTTTTCAGCAGTCTTCTCCCCATTTTCTTTCACTTCATCTTTCTTATCTACCCCATTTGCTGAAACTTCATCTTTCTTCGATTCCTCTAGTTTGGCCTCTTCCTTTGTTTCCTGTTCTACTTTTTTCTCTTCTTTCGCTTCATTTGATTTTTCTTCAGATTTCACCTCCGATTTTTCCTCAGTCTTTTTTTCCAATTTATCTTCAGCTTTTTCCTCCTCTGGTTTGGCCTCAGTCTGTTCATCTGATTTCACTTCTGTTGTAGTTGACTCTGGTTGCCTATTAGTTTTCTCTTCTAGTTTTTCTTCAGTCTTCTCTGGTTTCTCTTCTATTTTTGTCTCTACTTTCGTGTCTTCTATCCTAGTTTCCTCTTCTTTTTCGCTCTCATCCATTTTATCTTCTTTTTTACTTTCTTCTGTTTCCACTTCACCCTCTGATTTTTTTTCTAATACTTTATCACAGACCAATTTCTCTTTCTTACTTTCATCCTCAATCACTTCGGTTGAACTACTCGTCTCCATTTCGGTTAATTCTGTTTTCTTTTCTACCTTATTGTCTTCTTGTGGTGGGGTGTCTTCTTCCATTTTTTCTACTTCTACTTTATTCTCATCTTTCTTAGTGTTGACTTCCTCAGTACATTCATTGTTTTCATTTTTGTTATCAGTCTTTGCAGTTTCAAAACAGTCATCGCAATCCATCGGAGATTCTTCAGTACTTTGGGCTATCTTCGATTCTTCAGTCTTTTCAGGAATTGGTTCCATCACTTTGGCAGGTTCCTCCATTTTTTCTTCTGATTCTGCCGCTTTGGTACACGTTTCTGTTTCAGCAGGTTTCGGTTCTGTGGGATTTTCAGTCTCTGCAGATTTTTCGCATTCTAACACTTTCTCACATTCCATTTTTATGGGTTCTGCTGATTCAACATGTTTTTTAGTTTCCGTTTCGGTTTCAGCTACTTTCTCAGACTCAGCTATCTTTTCGGGTCCAGCAACCTTATCGGATTCCACAACCTTTTCAGGTTCCTCAACCTTCTTGGGTTCCTCAATCTTCGCAGGTTCAGTAGATTTCTCGGATTCGGCAGTTTTCTCAGATTCTGCAGCCTTTTCAGAATCGGCAGCCTTCACAGGTTCTGCAGCCTCTTCGGAATCAGCTGCTTTCTCAGGTTCTACAGCCTTTTCAGAATCAGTAGCCTTTTCGGGTTCAGCTGTCTTCTCAGGTTCAGCAGCCTTTTCAGGTTCAGATGTCTTCTCGGTTTCAGCAGCCTTTTCAGGTTCTGTAGCCGCCTCGGGTTCTATAGCCTTTTTTTCCTCAACAGACTTCTCTGGTTCGGCAATTTTTTCTGGCTCATTGGATTCTTCAGCTTTTTCAGGTTGTTCAGGAACCTTCTCTTCTACATCTTTTTTAGGCGCAACATTTTCTGTCTCAACAGCTGTTGGTTCAACTGGTTTTTCTTGTTCTGTCTGCTTCCCTTGTTCAGCAACTTCAGTTGCTTTTTCTGGAAAGAACAATACAAAGTTATACTCAGAGAAATTCAAATATTTAGACGAATCACCAAGAAAAATTCAAAACAATACTTTGTAACTGTCATATACATTTGGATGAATCACCTTCAACTTTTGAGTCGCTTTCCAGTTCTGGGGTATCAACTTCCATGCTTTCATCCTCAACTTTTTCAACTGCAGGAACTGTTTCGGCAGGTGTTTCTTCCATTGCTATGTCAGAGGGTGGTGTGCTTTCTGGAACACTTTCAGTTTTGGCAACTTTGGTTGGGGGTTCCTGAAGTAATAATAAATCAATTTATATTTCAAAGCAAAGTGCAAGAATCAATGTTCATCAACTATTTCAAAATCTGCTGACAAAACAAACAAACCTCAGTGACGGTTTCATCTTCGCTTTTGCGCTTCAACTGCTTGAACACAATGTCTTTGAAAGTTGATACTGATGAAATTTCTTTGGCAATTTCTTGCGGGAGAGAATCTTTGCCGTCTCTGGAAATGAAGACTGGGACTGAACCTGCTGATTTGGCAGATTTAACACCTGTAGAAAGCAGAGAAGGTGAGTTATAGTGTGTTAAGAAGTAGGTATAGTTAGAGCATAGGTCATTTGTCTAGTTTCCTTTCTGATTTGAGACCTTCAGGTTTGATGTTAGTGAATAATAGTAATAGTAATTAATTTCCAAAAAAATATATAATACAACATATTACTTATATCACATGATGGAAATACACAATTTTTGCCTTTTTAGAAAAGAGAAGAGGGAATTTGGTTTTACATTTCATCATTGGATAATTTCTACATGAATATTTAAATAATTGTACTGATGATAACACAAAAAAAAGATTTCACTTCATAATCGCTGAAGAGGGAAACTTCCAACTCAATATAAATACTCCTGTAACTACCTCTTACCCTCAAGTTGATATGTTTGAATTTCAGACATTGCAAACTTTTATTACACTTGTTTTCTCTTCACACCATCATAAAAATAAACGGAGTCGTACAAGCTTTTGATATACATGTTTTTGATACTAGATGGCAGATTACCATCACACAAATCTAACTTATGTGATATCATTGCATGGGAGTTTTGTAGGATCAGTTAAAAAAAATTAGAAAACAAACGTACTTTATTTCATTTATTTCCAAAAGATATTACAGTTCAGAAAAGAGATACAAATATGCTGAAAGAGATGAGTCATAATAAAGGCTTGTTTCATATACCAGTTGAAAAGCATTCAGATAACTTGTAATACTATTGATAGACAAAATCACTAGAAAAATAATGTTATGGCTAATGAGTGGACGAAGATTGTTTCTCTTATTTGTGATAATGACATGTTCTAGCCAAGAAAGGCACAAATTAGACATGAGGCAAGTGAAAAAGTAAGCAAGAAAAAAGTTCCTACAAACAAACATATGGAAACAAATACAGCTTCATCACATATGATCACTGATAAATGAATATTTAAAATAAAATCACCTAAAATTTTCAGAAACTACGTAACGTTACTTGGAGAGAACATTATTCAAAACATAAGTTTTAAAAGCCTGGAATTCATAAGTTTCATAAGATGAGGAGGGGAAGTGTTCTGTTAATGAATGTTGTCGTGATACAATGAATGCTGTTGTGAAATTTTGTCAAATATGGTAAAGATGTTTCTCACTCAACCTTATTTATTTGCACCTTATTTGCAAAAACTTATTGCCCTGACAGGGCTCGATAGTGATCCCTCTGAGATTTCATGTCACATGAAAATAAAATTAAATCCAAAATTATTTCTATAACCACGGTATTCACTAAAAAATCTACTCGTTCAAATGACTTATATTCTTCATTTAAAAACCCCTGCAAACTCCTTAAAATACCTAATCAGGAAAAAATATTGGAATATTTTTAAACATTTCAAATTGAAACATACTTCAATATCACTTACCCTCAACGTTACTAGTGATGAAAACGATCTCTTCAACATTTACTGACATTTCTGATGCGACTTTACAGAAATCAACAGCTGGAGATTCATCATCGATAGTTTTGTCAAAATATTTAGTGATGTGGGACGTAAGGCTTCCTTTGGGTATACTGGAGAACAGAGACTTCTGAGCTGTAGCAGTTTGAGATTCCTCCGAAGAATATGTAGCAACCTTGCAAATCTTAGCCCACGATTCGAAGGCATCAGGAACATCATCGTAGACGTCTGCTGGTTCTTTAGAATCAGGTTCCTGAATGAAAAAAATAACGTCACCAGTGAGATTGAAAGTATTTAGTTTATTTTATTCATTTATAGTTGAATCAGAAGTCTCATCCTTGAAAGTCCTCAGAAATAGCTCCGAAGTAAATGATTTTTTTCAAATGCTTCTTTATCATATACTATTTGAAATCAGAAACCTTTCGAAACAAGAATTATTTATATTGTTCAAATGATTTATTTATTCATTCCAATTCAAATATAAGTAGTACAGTGCTATGTAGTACTTGATGCAATACAGTGTATTAAAAGTAAATAATAAGAATAATATAATTTCAAAGATAACAAGTAGAATATTTAAGAAAAATTAAAATGTATGACAATATGAACTGATATAATTCTTACAGGCAAGTAACACTAGACACAATAAAACAACACAAGCAGAGAGTATTAGATGGCTAAGTGAAGAATATGTTTTTTTAAGCAGAAAACTGATATATTAAAGATTTGAAGGTTATTTAAAGAGTTAGCCGATCGAAGAGTTCTGGGAATAAAGTTGTTATATGAATAATTGAATCTATGAAAAGAAACGTAAAACGTTTGCACCTATCTACTTGAACGACTGGGAACATGTA
>WOGP01004049.1:0-14455 GCA_015342065.1 Leptinotarsa undecemlineata | reverse complement strand
GGACTAACGAGGTCTTACCTTTTAACGTGTGATTCCTAACACGGTTGCAGAATCATCCCAGCTTCAACCAGATAAATTTTCTCGAGAAAAATATCTGGTCGAAGTAGGAATCGAACCCACGATCTTCTGATCGTGAGTCGGGCGCACTACCACCGCGCCAATTCCACAACTGTATATGAAGCTGTATATTGCGAATATATGCGCAGAAATGCGGATTTATATTTTGTATTAACTCCTAGAGATATTCGATCACTTCTATACCAATTTGTTGTAAAAAAAACTGCCGCAATATTCCTCTTAAATGGCATGAAATCAAAATAGGTTCCAAAGACTGGTTTACCAATTTTATGAAAAAAAAATCTCACATTATCAATAAGAGCGCCTTTATCAATAAGAGCGCCTGAAGCAACAAGCCATGCCAGTGCAATTAACTTTAACAAAGGAAATTTTTTGACAATTTGTCGAATGTTATGGGACAAACACCAGTTCGAATTTCAAAACATATATGTTAATCAAACTGGGGTAATAACTGTGCAAAGGCCAAAAAAGGTAGTTGCTATGAAAGGCTGCAAACAGGTTGGTTCTATAACATGAGGAGAGAGAGGAACGTTTATTACTGTTTGTATAGCCGTTAATGCACTGGGAAATTCAATTCCACCACTTTTAATTTTCCCAAGAAAGAAGTATAAATCTTTTTTTTTTTAAATAGGGCCCCACCAGGTTCTATTGCAGCAGCGAATGGTAGTGGTTGGATGGATAATGAAACATTTTTATACTTCCTTAAACATTTTTCTAAGTTTTCCAAACCTTCTAAAGATAATAAAGTTTTACTAGTTTTAGATAACCACGACTCTCATATTTACCTACCGACGATCGACTATTGCAGAGAAAACGGGAGAGTGTTATAATTTTTCCCCACGCATACTTCCCATAAACTTCATCCATCAGATAGGAGCGTTTAAGAGCCATTTAAGACTTACCTAAATACTGCTATGGATGCTTGGTTGAAAAATCATCCTGGACAAACGATGACGATATACGATCTGCCAGGAATTGTAGCAAAATCACTTCCATTAGCCACAACACCTAACAATTTCCAAAGCGGATTCAGAGTATGTGGTATATATCCATTCAACAGAAATGTTTTTGACGAATCCGAATTTGCTCCTTGCTCAGTAATTGATCGGCCTCTAAATAGTAACGTTTCAACCCAAGAAATGAAAGCAGTAGCTTCAACAGCTGATATGGTTCTCACAAAAAACAGTTCAAAGTCTGAACTGTGTAATATAGAATTGGCCATTTCCTAAGCAGGTGATAATCGGATCCTTGATGAACCGAACCTTGACGCACACGTGAAAGCGTCCACTTCGAGGGATAGTCTGGCTCTTGATATGTCAGAAGTCGATGATGAACCCCTAACTTCTACTTCAAAAGAAATTCAGGTGCTTAATACATCCAAGGATATATTCTTCGAAATTCGACCATATCCTAAAGCTGATTTTACCAAAAAAATCATTAAAGGTAGAAAAAAACGCAAATCAGCTATTTTAACAGAAACGTCAGAAAAACAAGCTCTAGAAGAAGAATTGGCTAAAAGGAATGAATTTAAGGCACGTAAAGTGAAGATAAACATATCCGGAAAAGGAAACAAAGACAAAGCAAACAAAAAGCAGATAGAAACTTCATCCGAGAACGAAGATGACGCGTTTTGTCTCTAATGTCTGTGAAACCATACAGTCATGACAATAATGGAGAAGTTTGGATTAAATTCATAGATTGTAAATCATGGTGTCATGAAGAGTGTGCAGACAAAGTAGATGATTTGTATTTTTATTGTTTGAATTGTAGAGATTAGTTGTTAGTTTAGTTGTATTGTAACAAGTTTAGTTAAAAGTTCAGTTTAGTTACAAGTTTAGTTACTTTTTTACATACATTTAACCCACTGTTTTACCTGAATATATGTTTTTTATGTATTTTTTATTGACATTTTTTATTGCGTTACAATTGTCCCTATAGCTGTTACAATTGACCCCCTTATGGGTACACTTGTAACATTTGACACAAATACATTATAGACGTGTTAAATTAAAAAATTGTTTGATTTTAGTTAAATACATATTTTAACCTTATTAAGGAATGGTTATTTCATCAGTAGAGCTTCGTTTGATCAAAATAAAATATTTAATTTGCGACCAAAATCGTACGTTGTCAAAATTGTTACAATTTACCCCACTACTGTAAATAGTGTTGATACATTTGAATGGACTGGGAGTATTATTTGGAAATTTTTGGTTTTATAAATAAACAACTCCAGATTCTACCTTTGAGTGCCAAAATCAGCATTGTTTCAGCTCCAGTGGACAACTAGTTAGCTGGTAACTAAAGCTGCAGTGAAAGGCAGATCCTTCAGTCCTTTAGGGACAGTTGACTGCAGCATGGCATTAATGGTTCAGCTTAGCACTACTCAAGAGACCTATAACTTGTTGAAACAGGTCTTTGCCCTCATCGATGTTGAAGCTTGGCTTTGCAACCGACCGCCTAGGGGAGCCTCATTTATCTCTGATATTCGCAGATTGGTTCTCTATCGATCATGTAGATGGCATGTTCATGATGAGAGATGTCATCAGTCTCATTGCCTCCAGAATTGTCTTTTAGAGACAGTTGAGTGCAGCAGTGCATTTATCATTCGGACTAGAATAGAAACTAACAACGATTACTATTTTATCTACTGATGTCGAGACTCAGCTGAAACTTTTTATTTCAAAAAGTTTAATGCCGGTCCCGAAACAAAAAATGTCATCATGAAAGTGTTCGCAATTCTTTTTGCAGAACACAATGAAGAATATTGTAATTGTGATTCAACAAGTAAATAATTGTTATTGCAAAAACGGCAAATATTCAATTTTCAACCATTAATTATATATAATCACATCCGATGCAAATTCTTAACTGACTATAACTAAAACCGGTCTTCGTGCGATCTCTGTTTCTTGATTTCTCGATAGTTCAAGAATGCTACTTATGTAACTCTCGTTTATCGCTATTTTGGTACGTCGTTGGAAAGAATAACGCACAGAGTGAATAAATCGCAAAATACTAATCTACTGTGTATGTCATGAGCGGATCTTATTTATATTGAAAAGGATGTCTTAAGGCAATGGAAGTGATATTAGCAATATGGAATGAGAAAGTTACTCACTCAACACTCACCTATCCATGTCTCTTTCACGTACTGGTACATCCTATGATGCTAAAATTTTATATGTAGGTGCTTCCTAGTTTTTAGATGTGCAATACGAAAGGATTTTTGAATATTCCAATTGAGTAGCGTTCAAAGGAAGTTTATTTCAAATAAACGCCGTTCTCCAAAGGAAAGAGTTCTCAAACAGTGATGTTTGAGGTGTACTGACTTGAACCTCAAAACGATGAGCAGCTACAGTTTGTCGCGTATTTGTGCTATGTTACGCTCTTGGTGGAATTAAATGTGCCAAGTTACTTAAACACTTTTCATGGAAATATCAATAGAAGCGAGACGAATTTTCAACCTGTCTTCGATGTTTCAGACTATCATGGTTGCAAGTGACGTTCACGTCTCCAATCAAGCGGATGGCTCTTTTGTGGGTATGTTTCAGGTTATGTTTGGGGGTAGAGCTCCATACATGAACTTTATAAAGCATCAAAAGTTGCTGGGGTGTGTACAGTTTTCTAGTTTGGAATAGTGTTCCAAGCTTTTGAGAAGCAGCCTTTTGCAATTCCAGTAACATGATTGTGCCAAGATATGTTGGTGTTCATTTTGATCACCAACAAACAAATCGAAGCAGAAAGCGGAACTGTCTGACCTGACATCATTATATCCAGTTTGGAGACATTCATCATCTTCGTGAAGGAACCGATGCCTTGGTTTTTGGGTTATTGAATTGAACCTGATCTTCTTAAATTCTCATAAACTACACTCACGATTTGATCTCCACAAACTTCGAATGAAAAATATATGACATGTTTCGCTAACCCAGTGGCTTGTTCAACACTGATTTGGATGATTTAAGAAGCAACTGTGTTAGCGAAACATGTCGTGACATATTTTTCAAATACAGTTTGTGGAGATCAAACATCGTCAGTGTAGTTTGAGTCTAGTATTAAAATACTATGGATCTTCCTCAAGTAACGGCCGAATCAATCAGACAAAAACAGCTTCTTATATTTGTTGTTAATGTAAGCAGTAGTAATGCCTTTCTGAAAATAAAAGTAACTACAGAACTATAAGTGGTAACCTTCCATAATTCAAAAACTAACTGAATATATAGATTAATGGAGAATTTGCACAAGTTCAATAAAGAGCAATGAACCTCTGAATCGTACAATCAGTGACTATCTGTTTGTACACCCATATTTTGCCTATAAATAAACGCAATCATTGGAAACAAATACATTTTGGATACAAAACTTTTGAGAACGGTTGACATTTAAATGGAAGTAATTTTTTTCTTCTATAACCTGCCAAAATACGCTTCCCTCTGTGAGTGTGTTTATTCCTTTTGACGAATGTCACATATTACGCAGTAACTCCTCAGAGTGAACCCTTCAATATTTCCTATATTCTTTGTTCTCTGTTGATCCATTTTCAATAATTTTTCACATTGTCTAAGATAAAAAATCGCAAAAAATCAGGAAACATTATTTCCTCCACCAAATAATGTCTTTCAAAGAATAACTACTTTGTTTTTTTTTTTGAAAACCATAACAGAATTTATATATACAAATATCACTTCATTTTCAATGATGATTATGTTTGGAAAATAATTTTTTGAGAGTGACTTAAGGATTTCTCCGTTACTCCCGGAACCTCCAGAAGAAGAACATATTAAGAGCAGATAGTTGTTGGTTCACAGATGGATCAGAAACACCTTCCAGTTCTGGTGCAGGTGTTTTCAGCCGCAGACCCTGGAAGAATCCAACCACATACACAAATCAATAAAAATGGTAGCAAATTGCCAAAAAACGACTCTCCTATATAGGAATACTTAACAGATTGCCTTCCAGCACCCTCATTGCCTTCCAAGCTATACGGGCCTGGAAGGTAATGAGGCTGCTGATTTCTTTGCAAGCAGCTTCATCGGGCCAGAACTTATCATTGGCATCGCTTTATGCTTTGCCAAATAAAGATTGAAAATCTGTATGGAAAGAATATTCATGGACTCGTGGCAGAAACTTCCAGGATTGTTCACTTCAAGGCGTCTAGTCATCCTTCGAGGCTTGGAACAGTTGTTGGACTACAGAAGGGATGAACTACGATGTAAAACAGGCCTTCTTACAGTTCACTGTGATTTGAATCATCATATGCAGGGACTCGGACTGTTGGAAGACAGTGTGTGTCACCTCGGTTTGGAAAATGATGAAATAGCAGTGCACATACTTTGTGCCTGCCCTGCTGGGGACCGCATCAGGTAATTAGAGTTCGGCAGAGCCATACTCTTACCATCTGACCTGAAAGACCACTCACAATACGAACTAATCAGATTCGTTGAGAAGCTGGGTTTATTTGGTCTGGTGTGAATCGGTGTAAGCCACAATAAACCTTTGCGGGATGCGGTAGGGAAAAGAATAGACTAATGATTTTTCCTCCTTTTTGTAATTTCAATTTGAGTTATAGAGGAGATTGTAAAAATGCATGAAATAATATTAGCAAAAATATATTTCTAGCTATTCATCACAAAATTACTGTTTTTGTAAGTATCTATAGAAATATTTCGATTGAATATAATCAGGACTTTTGTTTCCAAAACAGAGACTCCTCAGACAATGATGAATCGTCGAATGTCAAGGAATTAAGTCGATTCGAAACATAATGAAGGCAAAACAATACATCCGGAAATTTCAAGACTTTTCTACCATACATACAAAAACATCCTCGTTATAACGAAAAGACTCGAATAAATAAACAAACGCTCGCATGTTCTGGTGTCATTAAATAAGATGACGAGCTCTCTTTGATATTTGCTGCATGAAAGTAACAAAGGATATAACCGAAATAATGATGCAAGTTGAGTACTTTTCCATGATACCATTGAGAAGACAAAAGGCATGAAGACGGGTATTTTCATTTGAATTGATTTGTTATTGGCAGCGATATGATTCGAAGTTCATACCAGGTGAAGCAGTAGAAATGATAGATTCATCACTTTAATATATTGTCTTCAGAGTCAGTAATCAAATAAAATCAAAAACTATTATGAAAGGATTACAAGTGTCAACAAATTTCAGAAAAGTAGAATGGCGAAACATTACTGCTTGCGACGTTTTTACAGATCCCCAAACAGGGTATTGAAAAAGTTAATTGAAAAATTTCCAGGTAAACATATGGAAATTCAACCCTTCTCGTGTTTATTCTGTCAATGAACAATTATCGTCAAGTGAATCCTTATTGCTACTTTGAAATGGAAGGAATATCAACCACCAACTTGAAAACTGAAGTCTTCATTCGAAAAGTTCACACAAAAATTTACAGAAGAATAATGCTCAATATATTTTTAAATAGATCTGATTTCATTCTGCGTAATATAACTGAGTAATAATGAACTATTGATTAACAAATAACATATTTCTTTACTTGCTGTAGTATATAATTTCCAAAGTCCCTGAATATTCCAGTTATTTTTGGGTAGATAAATAATAATAATAATAATAATTGGATGAAACAACAATCAATCAATCAACACAATGGGTGATATAACAATCAAGCGGCGAAGTCCAAAACTGCAGTGTAGAACACTACATGTTTATTCAACCACTTAACTTCCTCAACCAGCTATGAGAACTGACAACAAAAATGTTACAAATATAACAAACAAACAAAAAATAGAAAAAAATACATTATTAAACTGATATAGTTCAGCATTCGAACGATATCAGCAAAATGGATAAATCATTGAGTAGTCATACATATGGGTCAATCATTGAGTAGTCAAGTTTGTTTACCTAGTAGTTCGAATTTCAATTTTTGCCTGAAAACACCCATTTTTAAATATTTTGAATGAGGGGAAGTTTATTGTAAACGTTGTATATTCGATACGTAAATGAAGGCTTCAAAAATTTATGAGGGTGTATCGGAAGAGTAAATAACCCTTTGTGCCGTACATTTAACTTGTGGTCGTCAGTCCAAAATGTAATTTCATTAAATACATAGAAAAGTCAGATTTTTTTGCAGATAACCTTATGATGCACGCATACACGCAGAGTGTAGAGATGAAGAACTAGTTCACAACCCACTTCATTCAAATCAGCCTGCATGTACTCCGGGAAAGTCTACTGATTGTGCCTTTCACCATGTGGTTGGCAGAATCGAGAGATCATTGGACAACAAAGAATCCACCCTAGGTAAAATTATATATATCGAGGGAGCGTTTGATAAAAAAAACCTTTCCAACAATTACCTAGCAACTACACTCCAGGAATGTATCCCTGGTAGTAGGAAAATGGATACTCAAGATGCTCTCTAGTAGAGCAATAAGTATCCATGTAGAAGATATCACAGTGAAAGGACTGGTCATGAGGGGATGTCCACAGGGAGGAGTATTATCACCCCTTCTCTGGAACATAGTTCTAGATACCCTAATCGATCACCTCAACAAAATGGATTCTACACAATTGCATATGCAGATGACATAGTTATCTTGCAGACCGGCAAATTTGTGAACACACTGTGCGATAGAGCGCAGTATGTGCTCAAATTTATAGAAACAAGCTGTAAAGAACACTCACGCCCATTCCCAAAAAGGCGGTAATGGTTTTTTTCATCAGGAAAAGAAGTTTATCGGGCTTAAAACATCCTGAAATTTTCGAAAGCAAACCGAACTTCTCTGAAGAGGTAAAATACCTTGGAACTATCCTCGACAGGAAGATAACATGGAACTCTCAACTACAGAGTAGAGAAGAAAGAGCATATGTAACTTTTGAACAATGTCGCAGGACATTGGGATGCGCATGAGGTCTTTCACCCTGTGTGGTCACCTGGATTTACTATGCAATAATAAGACCTATGTTAATGTACGGAGCCATTTCATGGGGACCGAAAGTTCTAGAAGCAACGGCCATCCAAAAATTATATCAAATACAACGACTGGCTTGTTTGAACATAACAGGAGCTATGTAAACAACACCAACCGCGGAAATGGAATTAATTACGAGTCTGACCCCTCATGGCCTGTACTTTGAGGAGGCTAGGGTAAACCTCTGCTGCAGGCAACCAGTGATGCAATTGAACCCAGGTTTGTGTTCAATGAACTCTACAAAACAAAAATAAAATATAACACAGAGTCAGATGCTACAAAAGCAATACGCATATACACAGACGACTCAAAAACCAAAGAAAGCTCAGGATGTGAAGTATACTCCAGATCACTAAGCCTGAGGATTAAGTTAGGAATGGAAAAAAAATACCAGCGTGATCCAAAGATAACTGGCTGGTACCTCAATCGCCACAAAAGAATAACCAGGAAAGGAATTTCTGGCAAAAAAATAACAATCTGCACTGATATCAGACAAGCCTTATCAGTTTCGAACAGACAATGAATAACCTCAGGACTAGTACTAGAGTGTCACCAAGATTTAGCCAAAGCCTGGGTAGATGATAACATCATCCTGAAGTGTGTTAAAGGGCACGACAGGAGTGAAGGTAATCGCATTGATGACTCTTCAGCCAAGAAAGCGGCTGGACTTAGAATTTTAGGACTCAGTGGTACATACGGCCTGATGACTTTGACAATTGCGGAACTAACCAAATGTTACACTCACGCTCAATCCATAAAGAGATGGAATGGAATTAAAGGATGCAATTTTGCCAGGATCAACTTGGGAGACCCTAGGAAGCTGGTCCCGAAGAAATATTTGACGATGACCAGGAAAAATCCACGCTCAACACTAGGATTTGTGACTGGCCACTGTAAACTAAGGAAACACCTCCATAACATGGAGCTAGTGAACACACCTCTACGCAGGATGTGTGAACAGAAAGATGAGACTGTCAGGCATGTCCGACGTGAATGCCCGGAGTTATTGTCAATAAGAGAATCCGTGTTTGATGAGTCTTGGCCTACACCTGCCGATATAAAGAAGATTTCTCCAAGGGACCTATCCACCTTCCTGGAAAGGACAGGAGGACAACTCCTCGGAAGGATTTACATGAGTTACATGCGGCCTAAATGCTGTGGACTTACACTCACCCTCCCGTATCTACTGATACATGTAGAGTGAAGCGACCTTTGGTTTTCCATATTGAGCCTACAAGTTTTTGACATCTTTTATGGTATTCTGGGCCTTCTTTGTATCCCACGTTTTGGATGTTTTGCAGTCATTTTGTGAGGCTTGGTCCATAGAGTACTTCTACATAGTTCTAAGATGAGAGAACGACACTGTCATATGAAGTAATTCTTGTATTTTAGGGAGGTATTTTCGATCACCGTAAATCATCTTGAGTGAGAGGTAAGTTTTCAGGATTAGTTTATTCACATGGGAATCGAATTGGAGATCACTGTCAGTCACCTCAAGATTTTTTGCTTTGCTCACAATTTCCAATCCATTAAAGCCTATACTAACATTGAGTTATTGTTTTACAACAACTCAACTCTAATTTTTTGGATCAAATCAATGAAACGATAATGAAGCTATATAATTTCATGAATTGTGCTTAAACTATCAAATTTTGTTAATAAAAATCTACACGACTTGTATTTGGTCATTGCATGTCACAAAACATTAAACAACCCGAAGGCGACGCAATTCATCACAATTAGTTGCACTACTGACATTGGGATACACTGCTTTTAAGTGTTACTAAAAGCACTACAACATTTCATAATTTTGGTTAATTCACGAGATTAAGTCATTACTCAAAATTATATACACAGAATGCTACAAATAGCATGCCGAACAGTATAAATTACCTCGCTAATTATTCACCTGGTGAGATTACTTTTTAATATCAATGAACGATTAAAAATCTATATCGATGATTGATTCGTATTAGTTGTGAACTTTGACCTTCACGCAAACATCCAATCGTTTCAGATAAAATCTTTACTATAGCGAAAAGCTGTTTTGATACAAGTTTATAGCGAACATAATCAGATTGTTTTATAACATGATATTGTTTAAACAAATCTCTTAAAATTACTGGAGATTGTTGAAAGTAAGCTCATTATAAGCTGTGAATGATTCAGTTGCTAAATAGATGATTATCGATAGAGCAGAATGTATACATCTTCATATATAATTAAGAATTTTGCGATGATTTTAGTTGTCACTCGAGTTTAATGTAATAATTTTAATGTTTTCGGATTTCATACATTTTTTTCGAATGAGAAATAATGTTCTGGTGGTTAAGGAGGTTGTGCGTTGATAAATGGCCATGATAAAATTGCGCACGGCTGGTGTGAACTTCGAAGTAGGAATAGGTCAATTGAGGCTGAGTCTATGGCTAGAAGTGCTTACTGCGCAATCTCTACTGCAGGCAACCAGTGATGTAATTGAACCCAAGTTTGTGTTCAATGAACCCTACAAAATACAAATAGAACAGAACACTGAGTCAGATGTTACAAATGCAATACGCATATGACCAGACGGCTCAAAAATCAAAGAAGGATGTAGAGTGTACTCCAGATTACTGATTTTAAGGATTAAGTGGGGAATGGGAAAAAATACCAGGGTGGTAAAAACAGAACTGACTGTTATCACAATCGCCACAATAGAAATAACCGGAAAAGGCATTTCTGACAAATAATCGGCACTAATAGCAGACAAGCCCAATTACTACTAGAGTGCCTTCAAGATTTAGCCAAAGCCTCGGTAGATAATAACATTATCTTGGAGTTGGTTGAATAGCACGACACGAGTAAAGGTAATCACATTGCCGATTTTTTAACCAAGGAAGCGGCTGGACTGAGAATTTTAGGACCCAGTGCCACCTACGACCTGATAACTTCGACAATTGCGGAACTATCCAAATGTAACACCCATGCTCAATCCCAAAAGAGATGGGATGGAATCAAAGGATACAGTCTTTTCAGGATCACCCTGGACAACCCTGGGAAGCTGGTGCTGAAGAAATATCTGGCGATGTAGGATTTCTGACTGGCCACTGTCAACTAAGGAAACAACCTCCATTATATCGGGCTAGTGAATACATCTCTATGCAGAATGTGTGAAAAGAAATACGAGACCCTCAGGCATGTCCTAAGCAAGTGTCCGGAGTTTTTGTCAATAAGAGAGTGTGTGTTCAGCGAGTCTTGGCCTGCACCTGTCGATATAAAGGAGATGTATCCCAATAATCTGACCTAAGACGACAACTCCTTAGGAAGATGTTCAATGGCTCACATGTAGCCTAATTTTTGTTGACCCACACTTACCCTCCCTACTCTACAGATACAGATAATGTTCTGGTGAATAAAAGAAGGTAGAAGTCACATATGCTGTGTAATATACTCAGATATCATCACGGTGATCATCACGAGGTATTCTGATGAATGATTTTTTGACGTTCACGAGAGTGTTGACGATGAAATTGAGGAAATGAATAATGCACACTAATATGTAAGTACATGTTACTACATGTATTATCTGAATTCGAAGATGAATATTTGAATACAATACAAATGGTTTTGTGATATTCCAACTATAAAAGTGTTAGTGGTCAGGCCCAGTACCTGACGCTTGGATCTTTGTGGTGGGCATGTCAGCATCTATCACTGATTATTACTGCTTACACTTGTGAGCGATCATTGGGTTCAATAATCATGTGCTCTGATGGGATGTAACTGAGAATGAAACGATTCAGATATTCTGAATTTGTAAACTGTCTGCCATAATGCATCATCATCACTGATGATTTCTGTAATAATAACACTCATTTCAATACAGTGGCCTGGATTGAATCAATTGAATTCAGAGAGTAAATGTCAATATACCAGCTTATTTTATTTGGACAATGTTAATCCTATCAGAAACCGTAAACTGATCTGAGAAGAATATCGTCCTACCATAAAGATGATGCACTCTGATAGTTGTTGCCTACATCAGTTTTATAAGCCATTGTCCGTCTGAGGTCGGAGAATAAATACTTAAATTTGATAATGCTCATTTTCCATGAGAAGTTCGATACTTTCTGAAATGTAAGAAAACATTGACGTTCATAGATAGCCTGAAAATATTGATAGATATGTAATGTTTTTCCTACAACTATTTAGTTTAAAAAGATTCATTTAATCATTGATTTTTATTTTGTTTCTAGAATTTTTATTATAAAATTACCTTTTCATAACTCTCTCATCGCGCAGGCGTTCATAATATTTGCTTGGGTTTTTATGGTAATTCTTTTATTTGCATCATTACTTATTTTTTTCGTATTTTCTCATCTCATATCCCTTCTTTCGAAACGAAAAAACAGAAGAATTTTTAAAAGGAAACTATTTGGGATATTTCGAGTAGGCACTCATTATCAACACTTTTATCGATCAAGACAAGGGCCCAAGTGGTTGACTTTTCTTGACTGATATTATGACCCCAATCATTGTGAGAGATACTTTTTCAAGAGTTACTGGGAACACATTTTCTTAGAGGATGCATCCAGTTGATTCAGGAATTTCGGCCGGGAACTAATCCTACAATGACTACACTGTCAGTCTCTGTTTGTCGTATTGTTGGTGTTATTATTCAATTTTATTATTTGTAAGCGCTGGATCTATCTGTTTAATAATTCACCTATAACCAGTCCCGACACTTACAAGCTGAGACCGCACCAGGTTCTTGAATGATCTCAATTCTTTTTTCAGTTTCAATGAATGTCAACTTCCGAAAGCGTTAAACGATTGTGCACAAACTCATAATCACGGTGAACTTCGACTGGGAAAAAATAAATTTGCCATCTATTGTCACAAAAAAGATTTCAAATTTTGACATAGAGTCACCCTCTCTTGCCGAGTTCACTTATTCATTCTTATTATTCAAATAGAATGATTACAATTGAGTTTAATAAAGTACTTGAAAGTCTATGCAGAGTAAATGCAATCTGACATAGTTTGAGACTAATACATCTCAACTATCTGTTATTAGGTTGATAGGTCTGATCAGCAGATTTTTGTGCCAGACGTTTCGTCTGCAACGGCAATGTGGCAATAGTCACTTGATAGTCACTTAATAAACACGTCAACAGCAAATAATCTATTCAACACAAGTCGTAAGAGGTTAAACACCATGATGAATTTATAGTAGCAGTTCTGATGAATATTGATGGAATTCCTTTTCAACACCAAACCGTTATTTCAACACTTCGACACATGTTTCGATCACCAAGTGATTATCTTCAAGAGCAAGATCAAACTAATCATACACACAAAGTAAGCCTTATTTATACCATAGGTATAAATAAATGTCTTAAAATAATTTCACAATGTTGCCTTATCTACTAGTCTTAAATTAATTTTACAATGTGTCTTTATGTAATAATCAGGTAATTATAATAATTGAAATATTATTTCAACAAGCTATGTAGTTTATTATTAGGTATTAGTCCAACATCGTTATTATTGATATTATCATATTTACTTATTTCTACACTCTCATAGGCATCTAGATAGCCTGTTAACTTATTCAACTAATCTTAATGAGCTGGAATCTATGGAATGGTTATGTTGCAAAATATGATACGCGACTGCTGATTTTTCAGGACTTCCATTTCTCAAGTGTTCCTTATATCTTATTCCAATATATCTTTTTGTCTGCCCATAATATTCTGCATCGCAGTCCTTACATTCAATTCTTTAAATTTCAGACTTCCAAATTCTCGACTACGTCTTTGAATTTCCTAAAAGACTCTGTAGTGTTATGACTTGTTTTTGAAACCATCTTCATACCTAGGTCCTTGGAAATCTTTCCAAAGTTCTTCATGTATTGGTGGTATGGAACTGGGATATATTCATCTTGATTGTGAAAGTCGAGATTTCGTTCATTCTCAACCTATATTTTTTTCTACCTAGAAAGAAACACGTGTCGAGATATTGAAATAATGGTTTGGTGTTGGAAAAAACTCCAGTAATATTCATTACTACACCAAAGGTTCCAAACAATGAATCACAAGCAGTTCTGATGACAAACTTTTCAAAAGATTCGTCGAACCATGAAAAGTTGTTCATGAGTAGTTGTTTTCAATTTCAGGATATGTCATGGGATTATAACAGAAAAATCAGTCTGGTTTCACAAGTTTCATTTGTACCTTCTTAGTGAAATACTATTTATTCAGATTTTCAGAATCCAAATGAAAATTATTAAACAGTCCTCATTGAGATGTATGAATCAACTTTGACAGTATTTAGCAGTTAATGTATATTGGCAAATCGAATACATCTTGTTGATCGGTAAGGATTTGAAATGGGCAATTTTTTTTTATGGAAAATGGCGGAAACTATAT
>WOGP01004048.1:0-14459 GCA_015342065.1 Leptinotarsa undecemlineata | reverse complement strand
GTCGTGACGTAACTTGGTTTGGAATTTTTTAATCTTTATTTTTATTTTTCATTTCTGTTAATAATATTTTTTATTTTTTCAGCTTTTATTAATATTTTAACAATTTTTTATTGTTTGTTTGTAACTTGTATGTTAATTCCTTGTAATTTTCAGTTTTTTGTGTTTAGTAAAATTGTTTTTTCGTTCAATCGTTTTATTTTTTCAGGGATTTCAAATCAATTTATATTGTATAAGACAATGGAAGTCCGAACTGATGTAATACATCACATTGGTAATTGCCAGAGTAGCTCAGCGGTAACGCGTGTCAGTTCTGACTGACTGACTGAATAGGTTTATTATAAAAAAGCCATAATCTCAAACAAATATATTGTACCATTCTTTTCTACCGTCAGTCGTAGAAAAAGTATAGTACGCACCTCGAGGTCCCGTTAGAAAACTGTAAAAAGGTTAGTATAAGCATGAGAAATTAATTTCAGTATGCAACTTCGTTTACTAATGCTTTCTCGGAAACGATCAGACCTGATATCAGATAAATTGGATAAAAGTATTAAACAAAATTAAGTTGATAATGATGATGAAATCTAATGAATGAAACTTTGCATTGAAATTTGGTTTATATCAGATTATATGGAACAGTATTGAAAGTTTTACAGCATTGAAAAGGGAGGTGGTAGAGTCAAAAAACGAAATTCAACAATTCTGGTTTTTGGCAAATATTTCGAAAACAACCACTGATATTTAGAGTTTATTATTAAAAACCCCACTTTCTTATCACATTGTCAATTTCATCTATACGCGGATGATATACAGTTATAACTGTCTTCTCATAACACCGATAAAAAAAGTTGCGTGGCCAATATAAACACAGATTTGCACAAAAAATTCTTATACTTCGAAAATCATGGACTGAAAATCAATCCAAATAAAACTTTGACCTTATGCATAAGGTCTCAAAGACAAATAGTGTAACTCACTAGGCTCATTCTGGATAACGCAGACATTGACTGATTGACTGGGTAGACAGTGCTAAAAATATTTGCGTAACCATAGATAACTCTTTGTATTTTCATGATCATGTGACAAACATTTTCAAAGTATCATTCTTCAAACTCAAATCGCTATACAAATTCAAGTATCAGTTATCAGAAGAAATGAAACTCAGGTTTGTTAAAACTCTTATTTACCCCCATATCGAGTATTGTTGTTCGGTGTATAACAATTTTTTGCCGCAATATAACAAGCAGAAGTTACAATGTATACAAAATGCTTGCATGCGAATCGTATGCTGTATACCATATGGTGAACATGTCACACCATTTTTGGTAAAAATGAAGGAGCTGATTGTGAGTTACAGAGTCCAATATTCAAAAAAAAAATGTTTTGTTTAAGTTGCTTCAAACTAAAACACTTGGTTATTTATACAGTTTATTAAGCAGGCATTCTGACATACATATCATCCAAATTTCAAGAATGCTTTTCTCTTATAGCCCCTTCTTTTCTGAATGATATTTCACTCCTTTTAAACCATAATATCCATCAATTTAAGAAAGAAATGAAATCACAGGTGCTTACTGGTCAGTGCTAATTTAAAAAAATTAAAATTCAATGTATGGTAGTGCAATGAAATTGTTAAATTTACCAAAATAATATTAAGAATATTAAGAGTTATTAACAACTATATGATCTATTATTTTTTCTCTTCTCTATCATTATTATGATAGTAAATAACAATTTTTATAATAATTTTCTTACACTCACTGTATAATTTTTCGGAGGGGTGGAAGATAGCCTTGTCTTATCGTTTGATTCCGAAATAGCAATAGTGTGATCAGCTTAAAAAAAGGACATGTTTTACGTTGAGTTTATAATATTCAAAATATGTTTGTATGGTGTTATTGTGACTTCTTCAATTATAATTTTTATTAACATCTGTTTTCGAACAAGATCAATATAAAACACTGTGAAAATCAGAAGTGCACTGCTTATTCTCTTTGCGAAAAGTTCAACAATCTTGTAACGCTGACCAGACTGCGGCTGAAAAGCTATTTTTGCGTGAGTTTCTGTCCTAATAGAAGCAAACGTAAATAACACAATCTCAAAAGTCGTTGCCCAAGAATCACCGTGGACACGCGGCCCCATCTCAACAAAAATGAATAGAAAGAATCGATCAGTAGCGTATCCAGTCAGTGTTCCCCAAAATTGTATAAAGCAATATAATATTTATATAATACATATTTATTAAGAGCTGTCAATTTCGAATCTCTACATGGGCACTATGTGAACGGCGAAAGATAGCCAGTTAAACTGAAACAAATTGGCCAATGTCAAGTTGACTGAGCTGAAAGTTAGAATTCCAAGTTTCAAAGATATTCAGTATTAGTTTCTCACATGTGCAATCGTTACTTTTTAGGAATATTACAAAAAATTAATTTGGGATACATTAATTTGAGCAGTTTTCAACAAATCAATTCATTTATAGATGCAATCCAGTTCATCGATAATGAAGTCTTGTTTTTTGTTAGCTCTTCCCACTGAAAAACAGTTCTATATATTTCAAGTTATGAATAATGAATTGAATTGTCAGAATCAAAGCAGCACTCAAATAATTGGAACTATTAGGAGAAATTTTTTACCGTTATTTTAAACGTAGTACTCTGATTGAAATTATTCTTTATCTGAAGTTTCGATTCTCCAATTTTGACACTACTAGAAATAAATTAATCTGATTGTGGAAGATGGAAATCCAAAACTATCATGAAAATCTCTGATTTCCCCCACAAATATGACTTTTGTTCAATGAATGAAATTTATGTAGAATCAAGAGAATGTATTTATCTATTTTTTATTATTCTCAAGTCAGTTGAATTCATTTCGAATGTTCGTTATTAAAGTCCATTTCAAGAGCAACTCTTTCAGTCGACTATTTAAAAAAAAATGTTTTTTAAAACAGATTAAAATAGTCTAAAATAGTCGACTGTTTTAGATAACAGTTTTTGTTAAATCAACAGGAAAATTATAAAAGGTATTCAAACATCCACATTCCGATTTTGTATAAAAAAAAATTCCAATACTAGTGATCCATAAATAATATATCCATCATATCAGATATTTCAGCATGTTGAAGTATGATAGTTCATAATGTACAAACCTCTGGCGTAAAATGAATCTATTGAAAACACTTTCTCAACACCAGAACAAAAATTACGGTGTTTCGACGCGTGTTTCGCTAACCAAGTTAGGGTCCTCAGATCATTGTGATTTAATTTTACTACTACCCTTGAGCAAAGAATTTTAGTTGAAAGTTTTGTGGATATTCCTTATTCATATATCTCTGAGTCAAGTATTGTCCAGTATTGCTGATACAATTAGGACAATGAAAGAATACACATGCGTCGTCAATTTGTGCATCGGATTTGAAATGACAAACTTATGAAAACGAAACTATGTGGTTTCTACCCCAAACAAGTCAAACTTTTAATGAATAATTGATTTCATTTCTTACACTCCCTGAAAAACCTCTGTTTAGATTTTGGGTCATTTCAACTTCGATATCTGGCAATTTTAATATTTCAATATATTGGAACATTAGACAGAATATAAAATTTATTAATGGGAAATATGAAATGCCCTCAAATTATTTATTGTGAAAACAACTATTTCGTAGTATAAAAAAATTAAAAACTCTGAAATTATCAATAAATAATATATTATCAACTATAGTAATACTACATTGATTGTTCTCAAAATATATACGTTTAAATAACTTTATTTTTTCGATATACTCTGAGTGCTAACTATTACCAAAACAGCATTCTCTGATGAAAAGTAAACGTCAACTGTCTTCACTTCCTTCTTTACTTTGTAGAAGGAAAATATAATTATATAAAAGTATGTTATTGATGACGCATGTGTATTCTCTCATCATCCCAACTATATAGTAGGTTTTAACAATAACATGTAATTCTTTCCATGATAAATTTCCACGATATCCGTATTTGTATTCATTTATTGCATCATCCCAAAGTGATTATTAGCGAAGCAAGTTATTATATAATATATGTATATGAATTTGTTACAATTTTTCAGTAATGTTGAGTGATGATAAGAAACTCATTGAGTTTTTTAATTCACAGTTTCCGCCTAATAAGTATATTCAATTAATTTGATTTTATGTTATGTTATTGTCTTTGGAAAGTGTAGTGGGGACATTTAACCTGAATATGTTCCGACAAGTGTCTTTATCGTATCCTTATGGATGTTTGTAAGTATACAATAATGATGATGTATCTGTAGGTTGAAATATGTTAAAAAAAATAAAGAATGAAATAAAAATAAATGAATTTCATCTGGAGATTTAGGGAATACCTGTCTCTGGAAGTGATGAAAGTGTAATTGAAAATAAATTATGAGCCAATTCTGTATATATACATTTCTTTGGTCTCTGTGAATATAAATAGATTCACTTACAGCTTATGAATGTCCGGTGGCTCGATTTCACTGAATAAATGTTTCTTCATCAAGTAGCATAACAATGTATGAAATACTGTGGTCACAAAAAACAATATTATGTCCTCTTGTGTAATCCTGAAACTTGATAAAAAATATTTTTTATTTGTAGGACGGTGTGAATTTTACAATAATATCAAATCTTGTAAGTAACAATAATATCACTTAAGAAGGTATTGAAATGAAGGACACTCCCATCATCACTAGATATTGTTAGAAGCCTGGGTTGCAAGTGAAATTCTTGAATATTTTGAAACCTCATTTTTTCTATAATATTTGAAACATTCCATACTTTTAAGACCAACTGTGAAAACTTAAAAAAATGTGATTGAATTGTGGCAAGTTATCGATGGTTTCAATAAATATATTCCAATAATAAACAATTATAAAAGCCTTTAAGGAATGGACTGAACAAAAAGACCAATTGTGAAAACTTAGGAAGATCTGATTAAATTGCGGCAAATTATTGAAGGTTTCCATCAATATATTCCATTAACAAACAAGTATAGAACTCTTTAAGAAATGGACTGAATGAAAATTTTTATATTTTATTGAATTAAATGAACTAACGTCGATCTAAGTACGGCAAATGAGGATGGAAAAGGTTTTTGCACGATTATCACTGATATTGTACTTTTTATCGAAATTATTTGAATATGAAAGTTGTAGGTTGAATAAAGAATTTTACAATTAGCACCGTGGTGGACTTACCCTTCATAGGAACTGAGGGGAAACACAGTCATTGTTTTTGGATGGCGATAAAAGTAGGATCAACGGTCTTGGTAACCCTAGATATAAATACATATCTGAACGCTAAATTTTCGGTCTTATCGAATCCGGTCCTAAAAACGAAGTTGACCTTGGAATAATATGGAATATGCGGCTCAAGATAAAAAAAATATTAAACCACTTTTATACTTTTTTGTCACTATGCAGATGATATTGTTTAGTCGTAGTGGAAATTAGAAGTTTTCATGAAAATTATACGGAAATGTCACGTTTTCTTACAAAGTGGAGAAGAATGTTGGCGTAACATATATCTTCCTAAATATCCTCAGTAACAAGAGATTTTGAATAATTTCGTTTCAGAAATATTTAGGATTCAATACCTATGAAATCTTTGCCAATCCCTTTTCCCAATCACGCTAACTTGGTTGGGTGACGGGTTAGCTGAAAACATTCAGTTACAAATCTTTGAGATTTTTTTCACCCATCTCAAACTAATTCGGGATTCATCTCCAATGAAACTTGAAGTCGTCATTCTGAATAGTGCACCATAAATGACTTGGAATTGTCAGAAACTATTTTGTCTGATGAGACCTGACAAACTATCACACATGATATGTCGCAAATAGGCGAAGTTAGAGGGTGAAGCTTCTGCTGCAGGCCATTTGATGAGATAATCCATGACAACCATCAAGTACTGGTTACCGGATGTGGTCACAGAAAGTTATTCGAGAACGTCTACTGAGATTCTCTCGCAAGAGCATATACTGTTGTACTGTTTAAATATTCCCCTCTTCCTTGTCTTTGGACCCTGTCAGAAGACCACAGGTTACAGCGCTTACCCAACTTCTCCACGTCTTGTTGTTGTAGCATATTTGGAATACCCTTTCCCATTTACGAGTCCCATTGGAACCAGTGACAGCCGTGCTTAGAAATCTCTTGCCGTTTCAGTTTCATTCTATAGTACAGTTTTCAAGACCGGATCGTTCTTTTGTGCTACGGTGATATCTTCCCTCGTCATGAAAATAGTGTTACTCTCAGAAGATGTTGATAATCAGACCGCACAAGATGCTATCCTCCGTCAGAGAAAGATAGGTAAGCTTGTCTCCCTATCAGAGCTGTCCATACATTCCTTACGCACGTCTGGTGGAGAATTGTTCTTTCTCGAACCACCTGGCTATTGGTCTTTCTGGGGTTTGAAGTTGAGGAACCCGAGCTAGCGAAGTGCTGGTGGTCTAACGCTAACCTGTTGAAGAATTCACGGACATATTAAAAAGGAGTGGTAGTGATCCACTGATGTTGAGAACCATCTTTATTCGACGAAGATGTTCAGGTTGTCATCTACTCCAGGGTGAGGGTAACTTTTATTTCTGGTAACATCATTAGGCCTCCTGTAGTCAACGCAGAATCTTGTTGATATATCTTTCTTAGTCACCAACACCACAGGTGTCGACCAAGGGCTGCTTAGATTACTCCTTCCCTCAACATGTCTTTAACGATGGATGAAGCTTCGTCTTGCTTTACGAAGGCCGGTTTTCTGCCATGAATCGATCTGTTCTTCTCACTAGAACTTTTCGTTGTAAGCTAGAGGCATTTTTGTGATATTCGAATTCTAGGGTATAAATGATTGCTCATTCAGTTTTTTTTGATGTGCCATTTCCAGCGACGGCTACAGTTTCATGTCACGAACCCCGTCGATAAAACTATGGACAATAATCCTGTGGGTGAAGTTATCGGGCACTTCTGGATATGTCAGTCTTACCAACCTTTCGGCTCCAAAATTCTACAGACTTTCGGATAGATCTTGAGTACTCACCTTCAGTTGAGATTGATAGACTTGTTTACTGTGCTCACTATCATACCTGACCTCCAAAGTTGATACAACTGCTTCGTGATTTTTCTTCTCATTCACTGGAATATTGTACTGCATTATTCAGGTTTTTCTTGTTGTGCCAGTATTAAAGCTGTTTTTCCCCATTTATCAGCAAGTCTCTGTCTTTCTCCTTTTTCCTGGAGATTCAATTGCAAATCACGATCTTCATTTTGGTGCAATCGTTCTTTCTCTTCTCTTCTTTCGTAAGTTTCTTCTTCCAGTCGTAATCTATAATCCTTGTTTTCACCATAAAACATAGATTTTCAGTCAATAATTCCACTTCCGACACCTAATGTTAAGTTTTTCCCTCAGGTTCGACAATAATTCCCCACACTGTACAATTGAATTGAAACTTCATTTCACTACTACACCATCAATACAATACAGAAATTTCAACTGAAAATCAAATGTTTATTGCCTCAGCAGCTGACTTCATACCACATCTACATATAGACTCCTCCTCTGCATGTTGTTAGTGCTTATATATCTCGATGAAAGCCTTCGGAAGCCGATAGGAATATTTTTGAAGCTACGCGATATCTAGAGCGATCAAGAAGCACAAGTAAAGTTGAGCGTGGCATTGGCCAATCCATTGCCCTGTTTTTCAACTTGTCCTTTTATTTATACAGCTTTCAACAACAGTTCACAATTTTTGACATCTCATCATAGAAACAATTTAACAATAAGAAATTCAGGTTCCTGCTATACTCTACGTGACTATTTAACGATTTTCTCAAGTGCGTACGGTATTCTTGTTTTCCCTGTTGAAATAATACAATTTTGAAAGTTAACTCTAAGTGGGTTGATAGTGGTTTCTAAACTTTTCTTGACGGGCAATTTTCCTGTGTATCGTCCCTTGAGTTTGGAAGTTGAATGCGGAGAATGTACAATGCACCAGCACTACCTTTGTTTGTGAGTTCAGAATGTCGTGGAAACTTCATTATCTCTAGATAATTCCCAAATTAAGTTTCGCACTACTGGTCAGAAGACTTGAACCAATTTGAAAGTGGAGTTCTATACCACTTCTGCCTTTTGAAAGATAAGGAAGGACATACTTGGGAAGAACTTTAATGAGGAATATACGAAGTTTTAGAACGTCTAGGAGACTCAGAAGTGAAGTGATGAATGTGGACAATAGAGGAATGAAAATTGCTACCTAAATCACATCTGAAATAAAATAAAATATTATAGTATGAGTTTATATCGTTCAGATCAGAAATAACTAGTTGAAGGATATTGCAAAGGAGTCAAAGATGCAATGCACTAAACGAAAGTCATTTTTGTGGAGGAAATCATATTTTTCATCGACCTTCTTCAGGGTATTTTCACCTATTACTATCTGGAAAAAACATGAATATTGTAATAGATAAATTTATACGGTGCAGAAAGGACAAACTTCATAGTTCATACCGATAAATTACTGCATAGATAGTAAGTATGTTTCCCGAGGGAAAATGTTTTCTTGATCAGTAACTTGTAGTATTTGATAATATCACCTATTGAAAAACAAGTTAAGAATTCATAAAATACTTTTTTTATCGTTTCGGAGCCTAAAAGTTGCATATGTCTTGATAATTGGAAAAAAACTAATGACACTCGTAGTTTTTTTTGCCGATCAACCTTATTTCTAAATGTCCTCGACAATTGTCAAAGAACAAATGAAATAATGTGAAATATGCCAATGATGTTGACTTCTGAACTTTTCGAAATAGTCCGTTGCGATTTCGCCACTATCATTACAATTTTTATAGTTTTGTCGAATTTTTGAAACGTGAAAATACACAAAAAGAGTAGATAAAAAACTATATTCTTATATACTGATAAACCTTTTTAGACATTTCATAAGTCCCATTACTTCTACTATTAAAATGTTCGAAATCTAATAAAAATTCTTCTAATTTTAATGATAAAAATGCGAAATCAACAGTTTTCTCAATAGCTTATTCCTAACCCCTCAAATCGTGAATGTTTTCTTCAATTCACCTATTTCTGTATCAATATGGTTTCTCAGAAGGACGGTAGTCTGGTGAGTGATCAGCTCCTCTCAGTCAATCTACCGATGTGCAAACCGGTGATTCGAACCGCAAGGCCGGACGATCAATTTTCACTTCCTATCGTCCATCCCGTGTTAGGAGTCACAGTCAAAATGTAAGACCATGTTAGTCCTTAGCTCACACCAGTTTAAAATCTTGAGATTTCTCTTTCGTTAGGAGGGCGAAAGCTGGTTAAACGAAAAACATATTTTTTTAAACAGATTTTCATGATAGACATCTTTATTTTGGGCATACTGTAGATACCCGTGTAAAATGTACGATTGGGAAGGGTGGGGCAAGTGGGTCTTCTGAAACAATTCGTACAACCGGCATCATAATCAGCAACAAACAGTGCATTTTATGTATCTAGCAACAAGTGCATGGTGTGAATAGAAAACTCACTGAAAAATACCAGAAGTGACGTAAAAATAAATATTTTTTGAATACCACGTGTTGCTATGTTATAATTGAGGTAAATTACTCAAGGGTTTTTCGTAATTTAAAGGCTTTATCTAGATATTTCATTACGAACGTAACATAACTTTATATTTGAGTAATACCGTCTGAGTCTTTGAACGTTGCCAAATGTACCGTTTCTGCTTTGATTAATTTTTAAAGATTTTGATGTCGCGTTGGGGCAAGTGAGTCATAGCTCAGTAGTCATGACTCAGTTGCCCACAGTAACATACATAAATAAGTAGTTAGTAAGGTATTTATATTTTTTGCAGGTTGAAAAACTATTCAGAATGAAGAGACGTCGATCAAGAAAGCTAGTGTGGTCTTCAACGCTCCGAAAACTAGCATACACTCACGGCAAAACCTCAGTGTCTCAATCCGATTATAAACCTAGGCAGGTTCAAACCCGTGTTCACTGAAAAAAATGAAAATGGAGTTGTGTGAACATATTATACACTTAGAAAAGCTATTTTATGGACACTCAACTACAAATATTCGACGAATTGCATTTCAGTCTGCTGAATCTAACCAAACCAATCATCCATTTAATAAAGATCGCTGGCAGGACAAGACTAGCTGATATCATTTTTAAAACTTCAAGGAAACCTCTCTATCAGACGGCCTGAAGCAACAAGCATGGCAAGGGTGACAGGATTTTCCAACCACAGAGTTAGTGAAATTTTGAAAATTTTAAAGAGATATTGGATAAGTACAATTTTCTCCCGCATAAGATATTTACTGTGACGAGACAGGAATCATCTGCGTTCAGAAGCCAGGAAAAATCTTAGCCAAAAAAGGATGGAATCAAGTGGGAAGATTAACTTCATCAGATAGAGGAAAGAATACAACTTTATTAGCATGTGTCAGTGCTACGGTCAGCTCTATTCCACCATGTGTAGTCTTCTCTCGTATAAGAATGAATCTTAGTTTGCTGAATGGTGCATTTCCTGGAATAGTAGGATTTTCTACTAAATCAGGATGGATAGATGTGGACCTATCTATTATATTTTTAAGCATTTTATAGACTGCACTAAAACGATGAATGAGTCTCCGAGTCTACTGATATTAGACTGTCATTCAAGCCACAAGTCCATCGAGTCAATAAATCTGGCTAGAAATTCTGGAGTTATAATTTTGAGATAATCTCCTCATACGTTGAATAGGTTACATCCTCATGATGTAAGCGTATTCGAACTATTCAAAACCTACCTGGCAAAAGAAATGGACAACTGGCTCACAAATCACCCTGGCTCTGGAATCATTCAATGACATGATTTTTGATGACATGGCTCCTGTTATCAAAAATCCAACCCAGGAAATGTCAATCCCTCGGTTAAATCCGTAAATTTGGCAAACTTACCTATTCCAGAGTCGTCTGAAGATGACATCCAGAGCGATCCTGGCGTCCTAGCAGATTTTTCAGAGTCAACAGAACAACCATCCTTCAGTTCTGTTTCCGTTTCAGATTCAGATCCAATCCCAAAACAACTTCACAGCAAGTCTGACACCAAAACAATTCTAGATCCAGATCAACCGTGGTGCAGTGTTGTTATTATTTCAAATTTGAGTCCAATCCCTCGACCACCTTAAAAAAAAGGATACGAAAGTGAGTTTACAGCCAGAACAACCTTCATGCAGTTATGTCCCTTTTTCAAAATCAAGTCCAATTCCAAAACCATCTCAAAAGAAAAGCAACACCAAAACAAAATCCAGAACCTCAGAAGGATATAAAATAATTACCAATTCACCTTACAAAGACCAACTAGAAGAGAAATTGAAAGAGAAATTGAGAACAGTAAAAGCTAAATCAACCAAGAAGAATTTTGGGCAAGGAGGGCCAAGTTCGTGTGTTGAAAAAGTGAAAAAAGGGAAAACTAAGAGAAAAAGAAAAAAGATGCGTCTGCAAAAGCAGCGACGATGTCAGAGGAAGAAAAAAAAAACAAAAGGAGTTTCAGATAACGAACCGGGGGCTAATAATTATATTTGTTACAATCGTCGAATAAGAACTATAAGTGAATCACCCTATATGGGTGATTCACTTACCCCACATCTTGCGGCAAGCGAGTCATTTGTCAATTTTTTTTAAAACTCTGAAGTTTCCCTTACAGTTAATTTTTTGTTTCTTCTTTGATATTAGGTTATTACTTGAATAATCAAATTTTGTGTTTATTCTATACAAGTTGTTTCATTTCAGTCTATAGCCGGTAGGTTCGGTAGGTTCGACGTGGGTGCTTTTTTCACTCACTCAAATTGACAGCCATGTTGGTCGGTGGTTCAAGCCCCAGGCTGACCGATCGATTTTCACTCGCTATTGTCCAACCCGTGTTAGGAATCACACGTTGAAAGGTAAGACCTCGTTAGTCCTTAGCTCGCACAAGTTATGAGTTCTGAGGGTTGTCGTTCATAGGGGTGGGTCAGCTGGTTAACGGAAAACATATTTTAAACAAATTCAAGAGTATAGAAGTTATAAATCGTTGAACCTTAAAGTGTCTCACTTGCCCCACCTTCCCCTATTTGTCACTCCTGTGTAAATTGACTTCTCTTTGTCATCTAAATAATGAAAAATACTCTCTTTTTGCCACTTCTCCAATAATTTTTAATGCCTTTATGTTGACTACCGTTTTATCCTTTTTATCGTAAAATGCTATCTTTTGGATGTTGAGTTCGTTTTATGACACGGTTCCTGTTTCAATTGCTACCGTTAGAATACAAATCGGTGTAAACAGCTCTGAGAGGACACGCATGGACCGTTGGTAGCAAATCAAGAAATTCTCACATATAATTCACAAACTCATTGTAGGCGTGGGTCATAGTTCGTTTCTGTGGGAAATTCTCGACTTGGACTTCTTGCATGTAGAACCTTATCTTCAATGTGAAACTTTCAAGTTACTGAAAATAATTATGGATTAAAACTTACATGAAAATATTTTTAAAAGGAGTGTTGAAAGGAGATAATAATTTTTGGGGAAGAAAGATTTTGGCTTTCTACTCCTCTATCTTTAAAAAAAACTGGAAAATTTCCCAATCAAAGAACGTAGCAATTGGGTTCAAATTCACATCATGAATTAACTTGGCTAACTTTTTAATTTTATTTTGATTTAATTTTTGTTCAATTTGTTTTATTTTTACTTGTATTTTATTTCACTATTATTTCATTTCAGGTTTTTTGCTTAATATAATTGTTTTTTCAGCTATTCATTTTTATTCTTCTTCTTTAATTTTTATTTCTTCTTTTTGGTTATTGTATATAATATCAGACAATGGAAGGCCAAACTAATGAAACTCATCATGAAACATTGTCAATCACCTTCAAAAATATTTCAAATAATCGTATGAATGTCATTGCATAATGTCATAGCCACTCGTGTGGATTCAATTCTTCCATGACATAAAGTCATATTATTATGACTGAATTGAGTACCTCATTTTGTAGTGTTATCCATAACGGTGCTGATGAGGTGGAAAGACGAATGTCTTACTCCGAAACTTCGAAGTCCGTCATTGAGGATGATGGATAGGACACTATGAGTCTCAATGACAGATTTCGTGAAATTTTATATCGTAACTGTATAATATATTAATTTGTACAGTGCTTATTTCTAATGGACTTGAATAAGATACCTTTCAAAGAAGTTCTGATATAAAACTCTATCTAGAACTGCTCATCAATGCGTATCACACAGCTTTGAGCGATTATCCAGGAATGGGTAAATACTCTTAGATGTTACGGCTAAATTAGAAAACTTTCCTTGCAAGTAGTCACTGGTGTTTTTATCTACATTGTACCCAACCTCTTTTCTTTCAATTAACATAAATTAACTATTTGAAAATGACATATATCCATAATTTGTTAACAACAGCATACTCATCCCATCTCAGAAACCACCATAATAAAGAATTTCATTAGTTCGAAGTTCCATTGTTCTGTAATTTGAAATCTCTGAAATAACAAATGAAAATTGAAAAGACTAGAAAATAACAATTATATTAAGTAAAAAAACCCTGAAAAAAATTACAATAAAGTAAAAATGAATGGTTGCAAATTGATTATGAAATTATGAAACAACAATAAAAATTAATTGGCCCTCCGGGGCGACTTTATTGATTCCAGTGGCGCATTTGTTTTTTCAGCTGCAGGAAAACCCGGAAAGACCTGCAGCACCACTTCATCTGAAGATCTTGATCTACCAATGTCCTCTCTTTCATAAAATCTAATGTAGGGTATCTCTAGAGGCTCCAAAGAATTCTTGATATTGCCAGAATATTTAGTGACACGACTACCATCAAACTTAAACCTCTTTTCCAATGCGTAATAATGACCAGATTCAACATCAGAACCACAGTGAACAATGACTGCATGAAGAATTAAAAATTAAGCAAAAAATTGAAAATTGGATAATTGAAATGAAATTAAAAAAATGAAAATGTAATAAAAATTAAAACTCAAATGATTTCACGCCAAGTTACTTCACGCTAAACCGATGAAGAGGAGAAAGGGAAGAGGGTATAAATGAAAGGAGTATCCTGTTTTCCGTTGCAGAGCGCTACTAATAATACTTCCACTAGGAGTATCCGACTAATTGAAAGCAATATAAGTCAGAACTACTTAGCGAAATATAGATGCTCATTATTTTGTGTAACAATGGAGGAAAGGATCCTTTTGGAGTAAACTTAGGTCATTTTTCCAGATGAATACTTATTGGGTTAGTGTAGAGGTATTTTTTGAGATTAAGTGGTAGAGCAATACAGTTACTGAATTTCTTTCGATCGTGGGTTCGATTCCCGCCTCGACCAGATATTTTTCTCGAGAGAATTTATCTGATTGAAGCTGGGATGATTCTGCAACCGTGTTAGGAATCACACGT
>WOGP01004047.1:0-14463 GCA_015342065.1 Leptinotarsa undecemlineata | reverse complement strand
TTTAAATGTAATCAGTTAGTTTTGAAAATGGTGTAATAGCCGAAACTAGTCAGCAATAAAGAAATATAGTGGAAAATAGACAAAAGTGTGTTTTTGTAGTGTATCCTCAGAGAACATGAATTTCCACAAAATAAACAAGTCGTCAATCAAAGAAGTGCTGATTAATTACTGTGTAGGTTACACCATCATATGCCCAAAACAAAAATACAGTCCTCAGTGGACTGCAAAGGTTCCAAAAAAAAGAAACTTTTTTTTTGTCCGAGTAAGTGATTTCAACGTTCTTTTGGATGGTTAGAATTGTTTTAAGCAAATATCTTCAAAAACGAAAAACCATTAGAGGAACATGCTTCGCATCATTACTTGACAAGCTGAAGGCAGAACTTGCGGAAAAATGGCCATATTTGCAGAAAAAGGAAATTCTTTTTCACCAAGACAAAGCACAATCTTACACCTCGGCGGTTGCCATTACAAAAATCCACAAATTACGGTTTGAATGTCTTGAACATCCGCCTCACTCGCCAGATCTATCCCCAAGCGACTTTTTTGTTCTTTCACTTTGAATTTGCGCTTGGAGGACAAAGATTTTCATCACATTAAGAGGCAGTCACCTTCGTGAACAATTAATTTGCAGAGAAAAACGCCCAGTACTGTTTGGACGGGTTACAGAGATGGGAGAAGTGTGTAAAGTTGAAAGGAGACTATATTGAAAAATGAGAAAAAATCTGAATAAATGTTTTGTATCTTTGTTAAGTCGGAAACTTTTCACACCTCAATGATACTTCATTCATTCAGAAAAGATTCAGATGAAGCAGTATTTATACTCACCTTACGATCTGTTATATCAAAAACTTTATTAGTCTTTGTTGATATGTAGTACTGCTTTTTTGGCATATCTGGAATCCTCTTTCCACATAATGGGTACCCGCACAATTTGGTAATTGCCCTTTCTTCCGTGATGTCTTGATAATGAGACTGATTTATATAAGGAAGCTGAAAAATAATGAAAATATAGTAATGTACTCAGTGGAATGAAAATACAAAATGTATATTCTTATACTCACACATCTAGTAAATATATCTGGTCGCAACTTTCCCTCGATGGAAAATTCAACAATTTTGAAAGCTTGATCTTCGCATTGTTTTTTCCTTTGGAGGGGAATTTGACGAGCCTCTTTCCTGAAAAAAAAAAACAAACAATGAAGAATTCCTAAGAGAAATTTATTGTCTGTAATGAGTGCATTATTCCTATCATCTATTAAAAATACACAATTTTCAATGAGGAATCGTAAGATATTTAATAACTGCATAAAAACTAAAAAAAAATCTCAACAGAAATTTTAGACAGTATCATAAATTACTGACTTTAGGTAGGTCAAGCAAAAGCAGCACACACACTTACACAATAAATGGAAAAACGTCATTTTAAAATTCGTCCCCAATATGCTCGATCTATTAAAATATTTCATTCAAACATATATTCTAAAGATAATCATGATATTTGTAAGAAGAGTTGAATTTAGCAGAGGCAGTTGGGTTGCATGATTATTACATCTATTATTCCACACTAGTAGGCACTAAATTCTCAGAAATAACTGACGTTTTTGCCTTAATGTAATAATGTATATATTATGTAATAATAATGAATTATGATAACAACTTTGACAAAAATATTTTGGTTTTAATGCAATATTTCTGAGAATTTAGTACCTACTATTATGGAATGGTACTCTCCATCAATTTTTAAATATTCAAAAGTGGTGCCCACACACAAAAAAGAAATCATTCTGATAACAACTTTCGTTCAAATACTATAATGAGAATATTCTCTTATCTCATAGAAATTATACTGAATAATCAAATAGAGAAATATTCTGAAAATAACATCTTTCTGAACCACAATCAATTAGATAGACTTGTGATCCAACATCAGACAGCACTGTTTCAACCTACCAAGTCTAATTGTAAGGTAAATATACATCACTAGCTGTAATGAACATTGTGAGATAGTACATGCTATAACAGTGTGCGACCTCAGCAATGCCTTTGAATGTGTTCACAGAATTCTTTTTGGAAAATTATTTCACTATGACCTCAGAGTAACTGAAATATAACTTATAAGTCTTATTTGAAACAGCTCTACCAACAAGTTTCTTATTATGATAATAGTTCTAAATGGTGTACCTCAAGGTTCTGTTCTCGGATCACTATCTGAATGATATATAATTAACGGATGTAGCCATTACTACATATATGAAAATGTATGAAAAATTTCTTATCTGTCTGCTTAAAGTGGATTTATGTACCAGTCTTAAGATATATGTCACAAGGTTTGAATCCTGAGAATTTATTATTTATTTGTTAATACTAAAAATCTACAACTCATGCACATAGAGATTATGAGTGAGTGTATATAATATCTGTGGTAGTACATAAATGTTACTACTAACAATTTCTTAAGACTTGCGACTAAGGACAGGTGCATTAATACACCTTAAATCCATAAATTGGCCTCAAGGGTTCAGGTTAATTATTGGTTTTACTCATTTCATGAATAATCATAAAATTGTTTAACCAATTCCTCGAACACTTTGAAAAACTGAGTGTATTTTTAAAAACATATTGTAAATAGTAACAATCAACAAAATTGGGCAAACCAGTTATGATTATTACCAATACGGTTTTAAGCATAATTACACTTACCTGATCTCAACAGGTTCTTCCTGTTTAGCATTTCTAGTAATTCTTATATAATCTTCTAATGAATCCTCCATGAAGAAAATGGGTCAATTCAAAAAAAAAAAGAACTTTTCACTTTGCTGTCACTATGAATATGAATGTACAATATACCCCTAAATATAACCAATATATATATATATAACAAACATACCTGAAATCACATCACTTCTTCTTCCTTCAATGGATTTAGCTGTCAGGGCTATCCAGCCAGAAGTTCCAAAATTAACTATCACACAATGATACAACGTGGCAGTGGTGCCAACACTGGAGATCTCTATCTCTCTCTCTAAGTTGAGGGACGTTGCTTCCCACTCGAATTTATCCAGGCTCCTCCTATCAATTGACATCAATTTGACAGAAGCTTCGTCGAGCGGTTGGGGGGCGCAGCGGTCTTGCTAGAAGCAATGCTGCCATTTCTTTTTTGTCACACTTTTTATAATGAAAAACAATGTACTTTTTTATTATCGCCTCCTGCTCTGGAGACCCTTTGACTTTCACATATATATTTATTGGGTCGCCTCCTTTTCGGATTTTTTAATTCACATACATGACCCCTTTACGTGGTTATTCGAACCACCCCGATCTGGATACCGGCATGAATGAAAAGGCCCTTAAACTTCACTTTTTAAAAACTTTCACCACATTTTAGTATTTATTACAATGGACTATTACAACACAAAACGGAGCCCCACGATATCACATTGGAGTTTTTTGTCCAGATTCCATATTTTTGAGATGTTTGAGGGTTTTCCCGTGATGTTTAATATGACTGAAGGATCCCGTTAGTTTGATATGACATACTTGACTGTAAGATATTTTTCCTTTGTGCTTACAAGCCAGTTTAAGTTTTCCCATTTTTTACTAAACCCCTGTTTGTACTTTTTTCGCTTAACTTTAATTTGTTCTTTTTTGTCATCACTACTGCACGATTCTGATTTTAGCAGTAAATAATATTTTTTAAATTATCGCTAAAATATTCTCTAAAAACCAATGACAACAATCTCAAAACAAAACACTCGGACTTCAGTTGTCAATTGTCAAGTCAATGCAATTCGTTACCAATTGGCCGGATATCCTTAGTTGCTGAGGCCATTGAATCGGAAAGAAAAGAAAGAAGAAGAAGACCAGTTCTTCTTCTTATTTTTTTAGTTCATAATGTTTTGTGACTTCTGAGTTCTTAAAAATACATATGTTTTGATATTTCTCATAACTTTTGATCATATGTTTGATTTGACTGATAAATAATTCAAAAAGATCTTGTAAAAGTACTGTTTTTTTATAAAGTACTGACGTATTATGAATTCTTGAAAAGTACTACTTTTAGTACTAAAGTACTGAAAATCCCAACGCTGAGTACGATATTCCAACACTGGGGATGAACATGTCAAATATTGATTGTGTATTGCTTGTTGTTTGTTGTTCTGTTAAATAGGTGTTTATTTAAAGGTACGTTTCGACATTTAATATGACGTTTTGAAAAAAGATTTCAGTGTGAGATTGAATTGATTCTTTGTCCTATATTCGGTGGTCGAGATGTTCAATGTTATTTTTAGCAGTAAATTAAAATTATTTGGAACTTATCTGCAGTCGAGGAATTATTACGATATAACTACATATTAATTAGATTAATTTATTATATTACGATATATTAACTACATTAATTTCATCATGTTCAAATTCACTAGCCACTCCACGAAATTTTTAGGTTAACAGAGTGTCCTTTCTATATGGTATCGCATGGGATGATTGATTTAATTTTTTCTTCCCTTAATTCCCCTAATTTAATTTAATTTTTTCCTTCCTGGAAACTATTCGAAGTTTCTCTAAAATGTGAAAGAAGGCTCATTGTTCGTAAAATTTCCATAAATTGTGGGATACATGATGATTCAAGAGCACATATAATCCTAACAAATATAATGATAATGAATAATAGTAGTGAAGAGTGTTTCATCAAGCCTAAACTTCGTGTAACTTACTGCTATTGTCGTTGGTGGTGTGGTTGAAATTCAATCACTACATAGTATTAAACAAAGTCATCGCTTGCCGCTGTTTGTCCCTAAATCAAATCAATCAAAAATTGATAATTATAAAGGTTTCTAATGTGATGTCGGAAATTAACATATTTTTTTGCGCTTACATTACAAACGTTGCGATGGCTGAACCCTACCAAGATAGTACCAATGTATTGCACAATTCAAAAAGGTCTAGAAACAATTTAATGATGGTATATGTGTTTCTCTTATGGATAACGACAATAACCATTATTTATCCTCGAGAAATAATGGCTTATTTACGAAGCGAGTTTCAGCAACATAGCATTAATCCTTATCCACCTAAGTACTTCAAATACAGTGTGCATTCAATATAGATCAATATAGCCCCTACAGCACGTAATGTAAATGAATATTTAAGATATAACAGGTTCAAAATGCAGGGACATAGAGGTTGCAACGGTACCGGTTAAGGACAAAACACAAGCACTACAAGAAAATCCTTATGGCGCTCTCAGAGCGGTGCCTGCGCGAAAGTAGCGATTCACATTGGATTTGATTCGCTGAAGATTAAATCCATTTGGAAAAACGTTCTCAGGAAGTTTATTTCACATAAACGCAGTTCACCAGATGAAAGAGTTTTTAAACAGTGAAGTTCAAGGTGTTCTGAGTTGAACCTCAGTACACAGCCACAGTCCGTTGAGCACCGCTCTTGTTGGAATCAAATGTGTCAAGTCACTTGAACACCTCCCGTGAACGTATATAGAAGAGAGACAAATCTCCAACCTTTCTTCGATGTTCCAAGCTATCAAGGTTGTACGTGATGTTCGCTTTTTCAATCAGGCAGTTGGCTATTTTCTGGATGGAATCCAGTAACTTTGGGGGCAGAGCTTCATACATGAGAACAAAACTCCAGAAAAGGTCGGATCTCAACTTTATAAAGCATCAAAAGTTGCTGAAGTGTGTACACTTTTCTGGTTCGGAACAGAGCTTTTGAGAAGCAACCTTTGCAATTCCAGCATGATTGTGCCAAGAGTCCATTTTAACTCCCAACTAACTTATCTAATCAAAAAGCGGAATTGTCTGACCTGACATTATTATATTCGATTCGGAGACATTTATCTCCTTGGATAAACCGATGCCTAGGTTTTTGTGGCATTGAATTGAACCTGGTGACTTTTATCCCAATTCGAAATCACTTGTAGATCTTAATTAAGATATGCAACCTCCTGCTGCCGGTGAAGATGTGCCTCCGTAGCCAATGTCCTGGGACACATATGGAATGACGAGACAAGTGTGATATCGTCAACAAAGCAATATATTGGATTCTTGGTTTTTTCAATAAGTCTTTGATATACAATAAGAAGAGGGTTGGGGACAATATGGATCCCTGGGGAACACCAGCGTTGATGGTGAAAGTATTCGAGAGATATCCATCGATGGATATGCTCCAATAATGATTCGACAAGCCATAGCATCGAAGTTTGGACAGCAAACCCTCATTCCACACACGGTCAAAGACCTTAGAAATATCAAGCTTTTGATTCTCCATGATTCAACAAGCCATAGCATCGAAGTTTGGACAGCAAACCCTCATTCTACACACAGTCAAAGACCTTAGAAATATCAAGCTTTTGATTCTCCATGTTTCTCGATTGCGTTATTCCAAATATGGGTGACATACAATAGAAGGTCGCCTGTTATTCTTTATTTCTGAAAGCCATATTGATGATCGTTCAAGATATGAAGCCTACTAAATTTTTGAGGATATGGTGGTTTACGACTTTCTCCATGATTTTTGATATCACTGATAGCAAAGCGACTGGTCTATAGTTATTTGAAAGATTTTTCTTGCCCTTTTTGGAAATAGGCTGAACACAAGCAATGTTCCAACAAGAAGGAAAACCCCCTTTCTTGTAGGACAGGTTGAAAAGTTTGCGCAAAACACATTGCTAGTTCATATGCGCACTTTCAAAGTACGATGATAGGTATGTCATCAGAACCAAACGCCTTGTTGATATTAAGCTGTTTCAAAAATGTCTTGACTAGATGCTGTCCAAAAGTAATTTCCGGCATTGTGGATTTTAGTGTAGGAATAGCCTTTCCCAGAAAATCGACTGTTGAGTGGGACGTAAATTGTTCAGCTAGTAGATTTGCTTTTTCTATGGCTGTTGTTGCAATTGAGTGGAGTTCTTTGCTTTCATTTATCCTAAGTTAGCAGCTATTACGATTATAAAAAAACATAGTTCGGTTTTCGACAATGGGATTTTTACGCTACTGCCGGTAGGCGAGACTTTTGGAGGCGAAAGCTTGCTCGCAATTTTTGTTGAACCAAGGTTTGCCGTTAGAAGTTCGTTTCATTGGAAAAGGGATATATGCATCCATGGATGATATAATTCCAAACTTTTCGCGGCTAAGATTGTAACCCAACGTGTATGGGTTCACTCAACACTGAAATGGGTTTGTGGTCAGAAGATCCCAATGGAGACCTGGCAGTGACTGCAAATTTCTGAATAAAGCATCAGCAACCATCAGCATGAAAATGTGCCGTACAAATATGAACGCTCAATGCGAAGGTTCTTGCAAATATTCGGATAAGATTGAACGAGCCTGTGAGTTGAAGCTATTTTGCTCAATTTTCGTAAATCAAACCTTCCTGTTGTAAAAAGTGCTGCACCACCACACAGGCCCTTGCAAAGAAAATGAAATTCCACAAATTTCAAAAAATGTTGGACATTTTATTTCATCTTTAACGTCTCAAGACAAAATAACTTATGAATCATAAAAATTGTTTTAAAACACGTCAATTCTAAAACATTCTTCATTTCAATTCACAACTTCAACAGTGATTCGAAACACATCGTTTATAATTTGTAATGCATATTCTAAATGCGGCTGTATCTGCGAGTGAAATTCGAATTATTACATGGGGATCTCGGAAACGGTAAAAATTACAGAAATGATAAATAGAAGGCATATTAGCTCAGTATAAGTTTTGCAACAACTGGGTCCATTTATTGTATATTGAAACGTAATATTTTGTACTTATATTTTTAATGTAATTTAATATTAATTCTACAAAAAGGATTTGAATTAATTGTCTTTAATTCTAATTAATTATCTGCGAGCGCTTTCGACAGTTGGTAGTACTGTCATCTTCTGGCACTACTCAAACTATCTGAGGAGTGCCAGAAGATGACAGTACTACCAACTGTCGATAGCGCTCGCAGATAATTAATTAGAATTAAAGAGAATTATTCAATTAAATGGTTTTGTTCTTATTTGTAGCACATTTTTTGAATGGCATTAACCAAACAAAAATGTGTCAACACTAATTTTCGAAAATAGTCAGATTATCGGAAGATTTTATCATTTTATTTTTTCAATTGAATTATTTTTAAACGCAATCAAAAATATATCAAAAAACCATATATCGAATATTCTTGCATTAACTACTATAAAAAATAAAATAATTTCTTCAATAGAGATAATACATAATTGCAGTAGCTTTGAAAATACTCATAATATTCAGAATGACAAACGTGGGATACATGCAGTGAGAAGTGTAGCTGTCTTTGAGAAAACTGATAATAGTTCATGTATCATTTGAAGTGCAATACAATAGTTGAAGCTTCCTAACCCTTTTACACTCATCTCAATTTTCTGTAAAGTACTTTTTTCTTTATTGGTATGGTATACTGTTACTATCAAAATTTTGATTTATTATTGGCATACTCTGGCACCAAGCTCAGATATTTTTTGAGAAATCGTTTAGAATAGAGATAGAATGAAAAAATCAGGTATATATAGAATAGAGTGTAGCGAATGCTCTGCTGTATATACAGGCCAAACCGCTAGAAATTTTAAATGAATGAATACTGATGTATTTTGATGTATGAACATCTTCAAGAATCAAAACACAAGATAAGTAAAGATAACCTCAAAATCCTACGCATATGTAATGACGGGAAAAAATGAATTTTTGGAAATTAACAAATCAATTGAAAACCTGAAATATAAATATATAATCTTCAGTGTTGAATTTTATAGTTGGCTGATTCGTTTAACTACCTGTCCTTCTAATTACCTAAAAACTCCCGAGACAACCGAGTTTTCAAATTTCACATTTCAATTTATACTTGATAATGGAGTTAAACCCGAAACCAGTCGTATAAATGAAATTAACTGGTGGAAATTAGAATAAAGTGTTTTTATTCATTTCATTAAAGTCGTTTAGAAATGATATTTGTTGCCGACCGGTGTTTCATCCATTCTTAGTCCTCATGTATGTAAGCTGTTATGGCAAAAAACTGTGAGATCAACTACTCCCCTTTCTCGTGACATGACGTGTATTGAATTATATCAAAAGCATCCTTACGCAATGTTCTTCAAAGAACAGAAATCAAGGTACAAAGTTAAAATCAACTAGCAGAATTTTGTTTCGTTAAGGACGGGGTGACCACCTGCAGCCAAATATCTGGCACTTATTTGTGCAATGTTATTCAATGAGAATATTTCTGCAGTGGTACTTGTAAAAAAGCAATGAGTGATATTCTTTATTCAGTTGAGAATAACCACCTGCGTATATGTATGTTCCAATGTTGCATCTCAAAATGACCGGCTGGGTTGGACAAGCAAACCAATTATTTTCATTCGTTTGAAACTCTCCGACAAGCTTTCTAAACTTTGTTCGATTTTATACGTTTCATATTATTTATACAGTATGCAAAAATATTGCATTTTATTCAATTGAAAATCCCTTTAGCTTCTCGATAACTCATTTTCAAATCGATTTCAAAATTTGAACCAGACAAGAAGCGACTTAAAACGTGGAACACTTTGAATACATAATATTCTACATTACAACAAAACACCCATTCATTTTCCATGAAATTTGTTTTACTGACGAGCAGTTAATATCTTATCTATTATTTAGCAGTGTATGGAATGTCAAACGCTGACAAATAATTATGGATGCGCAGATATCCAAAAAAATTAAATTATGAGACATCGAAGGTTCCGACAAAGGTAAAACTACTGCTTCTTTTATACTCGTTTCGAGAGTTTCTGACAAAATATTCTACATGGGGAAAGGACATCACTGATTCTCACAATCTCGTTGTTGCGCCTTTTTGTTGATGTCAATGTAAGCGATTACAGATATTTACATATTTTGTACATTGAAATCAACCAGACATGATAAGAGCTTTTTAAATTGATGCCTTAATACACATTCATACACTCACGCATACACTCACAATGGAGCCAGGCTCCAACTGGCGTAAGATGGTCTGGATTCCCCCCGGGTCCCAATGAAAATAAGTCGTATTCGAATCCGATTCCTATGAAATTTTCGAAAACTAGAAACAATGATCTTTTTATTCTCCCTAATTACTATACTCCCTATGGATACTTTTCACCCATGTCAAGATTTAGGCGAGAAGCCAATCGTCTTAATTGTGATATTACAGGAATTCCACTGAATAGGTACCTTTAAAAAACAGTGTAGCAATAGAATTCATTAGTTAACCAGCTAGGATGTTAGTGCTAATTTTGAGTTTATATATTATTTGAATTTTATATATTTGCATTTATGCATAGATTAAGGTCAAGTTAGTTTTAAGGTAATACTGTATTTGTATATACATACATGCATTTTTCGTCACATTTTTAACTTTTAGAACCTGTTTGATGATGACCATTCCTCCGGAAAGAATTAACGTGATTAGCGTCGTTGATTTACCTAAAGCTTGAGACGTCATTTCGTGATAAGTTTTATTATTATACTCAGTATATCGAACATATTACTATACAGAATACCTAAAACAAGACAAATTCATCTGGCGGAACTTTGATGTTGATGGTTCAAAAGTTCAAGTTTCTGTGACTTATATTTTCTGTTTGACATTTTAAAGGTAAAAAGTATATCTTCTGTGTATTTTGTAATATTACATAAAGTTTCTTATAGTGTCGAGGTTCGGTACAATTGTATTCTCAACACAAGAGATGTTTTGTGTTTTGTTTACGGATACAATAATTGTACCCATTAACAAAACACTATTGTGTTGAGATCTATCAAAGATTTCAATATCAAAAGGAAATAACAGCAAACAACAAACTATTCGCATGAAAATACGTTGAACCAGTATGGACGCTCAATGCGGTGGTTATTTTGTATGAAGAAGACGTTAACCTTCGATTGTGGTTTAATATTCTCGCCTTTGACCCAAAAGAAATTCCGAATAATTGACAGATGACTACTCTGTGACAGTACTGTTACAGAGTCATCTGTGATTGAAAGGGCAAAAACTATGGGAGAAAGAGAGAGAGATAATTATTGAAGGTTATGTCTTAGTTAAACGTCTGTTGGTTATGTTTACATATTTTTTCGAAATATCTGGAGGTAAATTTTTTTTTATTCAAAATTTGTATTTGGGTTGATTTTCATCGCACAATAAAATCCCCTTCTAATTTTGTATTCTCTTATGTACTGGAAACATCTGAAAAAATGTCTTCTCTTCCTGAAGACAGTAGACCAAAGCTGAAAGCAAAACGATTCAACAAATTCCACTCATCAGTGGAAACTTCAGTAACCGATACTTCAAGTCATACTGGTCAAGACCGACAAGGATTGAAAAGAAAAAATGAGGAGTCATTTCAGATACCATCACATCCTAAAAAGAAATATGAACAATCAGCTATCAAGACCCCAATTACACAAAATTTGGCAAATAATAGGTTACAAAACTTGAAACGATATTTAAAGAGTGATGTGAAACATGGAAATTCCAGTATTGAAGATAGATCACAGGAAGAGAAAAACCAACAAAGTTCATTTCGAAAGAGAGATATTAATTCTGTGAGTGTTTCTCAAAATACTTCCTGCAATATTTATAAAAATCTCAGCCAGTGGGCAAGCCCTCCACTGGAGAGAAACATATCTCTTCATGAATATGACAAAAGGATCAATTCCAACAATGCAGAACAGAGTAGATCTGCTCAAGGAAAGCAAGAGTATGGCGGTTTCACTAACCAAGATAAACAACTTATCCATTCAGACTGTACCAATCCACAAAGTCAACCTAATTATGATACAAAATATGGAAATGAAGAACCTCAAAAAATGTACACTGTACATCATACCCAAGAAGATAGAAGTATTGTTCTTTCGAAACATAGCAACTCGACTAGTCCTGTTATGAACTTTAAAGATTTCAGGGAATCTAAGAGATGTGAACAAACCATCAATGATGAAATAAAACAAGTTATTACTGAAGGTAGGAGTGGCAGTATTTATAAAAATCTTAGCAAGTGGGCAACCCCACCAAATACTATACCTCAAAAAAACTTAGCTGGTAGTAGATTACAGAAACTTAAAAGTGTTCTCAAAGATGCAAAACCTGTAGTTGGAGACAAATCAACTAATTGTTCAACTGCAAACTCTCCCACTGTTGAAAATTCTGAAGAAAAATATCGATCTCCTTTACTTAGAGAAAAATACCGATCTCCTTTGTTCAAGGACACAGGTATTTCTAACAAAAGACACATAACTGATGATTTCATTTCCGAATGTAGTCCTGCAAAAAAAATTATTGTCAATCCTTCATCTTCAAGCCTTGGTAAATCGTATTCAAAAAATCTCAGGGTATGTGTGTCACCAGAAGAGGTTTTAGGAGAGTCTCAACATTTGAATGAAATAAGAGATAGAAGCACATCATCTGAAAATTTGAATAAAGATGCTGTAAATGTTTCTCAGAGAACAGTTAGAGACAATGTATCTTTAAATGAATCTAATTGTTCCACATCTTTTCAAAATATCAATTCACCAGTGGTACTGAATGATTCTCATAGGGAAAATAATGAAGTACATAATTCTTCTTCAACACCGATTCCAAAGAGATTTAATTTTATTAGAAACAAACTAGACAAAAGTTACAACTTGTCACCATATACAAAGCCTTGTATTTCTAATTTCAATACATCTTCCAAACTATCTCAGCCCCAAAAAGAAAATCCAACAGAATGCCTGGTCCTATCTACTGAGAATACAGATAATTTCAATGGAAAGATGGCTATGACTGCTTTCTGGGTAAGCAATCTTAATAATGAAAACCTAACACAATCTCCGATAGAATTGAATTGCAAACAAGGTATAAACGTAATAGAAAAAGTTGACAATAAAATTCAAGAAACTCCAGAGGATAATTCCATGGAGATGGAATGGACAAATGTAAGTAATTGATGATGAGCAATTTCCTGTTTTTTCTTTTTATTTACCTAGGTAGATTCCGATCTCAGATTTTCTTCTCAAATTGACTTTGTTGACATTCAAACTAAAGTTGTAATGTTATGAATGAATTGAATGCTTCACCTTGTAATGTTATCCAGATTGGTGCTGAAGAGGGAATAAGACAAGTATCATTTTCTGAAACATAGATGTCCTATATTATATTGTGTAGCATTACTGTTAATGGTATCTGATTCAATTCCTTAATGATTGGAAAATAGGAAATTCAATGTTCATATAAAAGTAGTTGTTTTGAAAGTATGTTTTCTTTCCTGTAATTCAATGTTAGTTAATATAAAAGTACCTAGTTGTTACCAGACAGGTTTTTCTCCTAGTTTGTATCTGAAAGTAACTTCTACGCATGATCTACACATCTTTGTCAAGAGTTTATTTTGAAATAATGTGTTTTCCCTTCGATTGGAAGTTTCCCACATTTTTTGTATAAAGATTCTACAGAAGAAGATAGCCAAAACGTTATTTTCCAAAAACTAATCTCTCCTGAAAATATACCCATTTGATCAGTTCGGACTTCCATTGTCTAATATCATATAAATTGATTCGAAATCCCTGAAAGAATCTGTAAAAAATTAAAAAAGAAACTGAAACAATTTTATTAAACAAAAAACTGAAATTACAAAGAAATGTAAAACAAATAGCACTTTGCCATGACCACTTTTTAAGGACTACACGATAAAGTGAGCAGAATTTTTCTGCGACGTTTTGTCTTGTAGAAAACTTTGTCATCAACTTTGTATTTTTATATGGGCTGAAAGTAAAGTATACAGTAACGTATCTCACAATATGATTTCTTAACCAGTCCTCGCACAAAATGAAAAGTGATTACTGTTTTCTTCAATTTTAGATAGAACGTGCTGGAAGTGAATTGATTAGTCTTATTTACAACAAATTTTAATTTACCAACTTGCCGAAATTTTTGCGTTGTTGAATACAATAAGTCACAATATAAAAAGTTGCAAATCTCAAATTTGCTGAGATTGGTTACTGCATCCTTTAACAATATCGTTCTGAATATGTTAACTCAAGTTTTTAATTCGTCTGTGAGACGAGCGTACTTGTGCTTACATTTATATTTTATAAACTAAACTTTTGGTATTGCGACTCATCTTTGTATTTAACAACGCAAAAATCCCGGCAAGTGGTAAGTTAAAATTTATTATAAATAAGACTTCATGAATCAAAATATGCCATTTTTTGTAGCGTGTACTATCTGAAATTGAAGAAAAGCAAGTTAAATAATCACTTTTCATTTTGCGTGAGAAATGGTTTTGAAATCATAATGTGTGATACGTTGCTGTGTTTACAATGAAAAATAGAGTCGTAGAAAGTGTTTACTTTTGTTTTGGCCCATATAAAAATACAATGTTAATGATGTGTTCCAAAAGTCTAAACGTCACAGGAAAATTCTGCTTACGTTATCGTAAGCATATA